>CAEFZY010007776.1:0-16955 GCA_903066815.1 Brachyrhaphis roseni | reverse complement strand
TATATATATATATATATATATATATATATATATATATATATATATATATATATATGTGTATATAGGATATATGTATTCAGGATGTTATTAGATCTTCACTAAAGGTGCAACTCAAATGATGAAGCAGTATTTCTGACACTGTTTGGTGTTAATGGTGAAATCTGTCACCACTTTTATTTGATTTAAGAACTAGCTTATAAATTGTCCTGAAAGAAAATCGCATCACTGAGCTAAATGAATGATGATTATTCTATATATTCTATATTCGGACAATGTTGTGAAGACAATGTAGCAAGTTCAGCTATAGCTCAATTGGAGAAAACGTGAATTTGTTTGTATATACTGCCCAACTCTGATCATCTCAAACAACTTAACATATTTGCAAGATGCTAAGTTGTTAGCATCTTACAAATGTAGCCTACAACAAAACTCCGTAACCCAGTATTTCTCCTACTTTAGCCTGTAGCTAGCAACAGTAGTAACTCAGAGGTATTCCCCTGGTACTTACCATATGAGTCAGCTGCTCCATCACACACTCCACCACCTCTGATCTGTTCTCCAGCAGCTCCGGGGAAAACTTCTCATTCAGCCAGGCCTGAGAGGCAGACACAGGTAGCGACACGGTGGGTGTAGAGCTGGCTGAGTCTGCAGCAGCGTGAAGAAGGCCTAAAGGTCCCGTATGTGACTGCAAACGTTTTCCGAGTCAGTGGCTCACCTGTTCTAGCTTGGCGATCAGCTCCGCCGGAGTCATAACGTCCTCCTGGCTGTCATCTTGGTTGATGTCGCTGCCGTCCTCCGACAACGCGTCCGACATTGCTCTGCTGTCAAAACCCGCTGCCTAAAATTTTTTTTTTTTTTTTTTAAATATGTTGTGTAGATTCGTACACTATTTTATAAAAGATTTGGAAAAACCCCTTGAACAAATAAGTCTGAGGTGAGTGCGGCTAGTTATACAACTGGAGGAAAAACCTTCTTGTTTATTCGCGCCACTGAGACTCTTCTCGCGGGAGTTAGGTTTGTTTTTAAACCCCGAGTTGTGTCTGTCAGGCAAGCCTTCTCGCAAACCGAGTTTAATATGTACACCTGCCAAGCTGGATACTTTACTAAAATCCCTTAGTTTTTTAATATAGTATCAAGATTTTGTCATTTTTGCACTACCTATATGAATTTATGTTGCTACAGAACTCGCATTAAAATAAAATTAGAAACAAGTCCACCTGAAGTACAAAACTCGGGGACTAAATTACTCTACTAACACTCTTCTTCATGCTCCTTAAACTTTTTTTTTAAAAAAAATGTTTTATTAGGATGCACGTATTTTGTTTGGATTTCACGAGACAGACCAACACAAACTGGAGCACATTTATAAAGCGGAAGGTGAGGATACTAATAAAAATCTACAAAACCTGGTATTTGGCTTCTTCTAATTTGATGATACCCTTTAAAATAATCCAGTGCAACCAAAGAGGTTAGGGTTAGGTTGTCAAAAAACATTTTTTTGTAATGTTTCATTCATCATCCAAAATTGGAAAAAGTGTGATACAATTGCAAATTCTTAAAAATGCTGGAAAAGCAGAGAATTAGAGAGGAAAACAGAAACAGCTGAAATGGCTGTGGTAACTCACAGGGGTGTCAAACTCATTGGGCCAAAAATCTGAATGTTCTTAAAGGGCGGGTTGTGCCAGGATATATAAAACCACTTAAACTGTTAAAATAGCGATAAATAGCTGCTCCTCCAGAATTTTGTGATATTTTTTTTGGGGGGGGGGGGGGTTGCAGTCAAAATGACAGATTTTGTGCCAATTTATAAAGGTTTGTTAGGAATTTTTATATTTTTCTAATGCATGATGTTAAATGTGACTTTTTATTACGGACTATAACTTGACATCAAGTAAGGCCCAGGCAACAGTCAATTAAACTCAATGTTTTTGACTAGTTTTTGCAATAAAATCTGGAAAAAAAAATTTGGAGATTTGTTGATTTTGTGTGAATTTTGCAGATTTGTGAAAAACTGGAAGGACTTATTGATGTAATTTGGAGTTTAAATGGCCACATAAACAGCTACGGCCTTGAGTTTGACACAGGTGCTCTAGAGGAACTCCACAGATCTAAAGATACATATTATTCACTGCAGAGTGCAAAATTCAAAGGAACTTCAAAACAGTAGTTATAAATCTAGGTAGCATGCATTTATACTCTGAATGTCAGCCTTGTCATTGAAAAATCATATGGACTCCTAAAGTTACTGCCCTTGATTATCACACCCAAATTAGACAGTAAAGACAGAAGTAAGTAGACAAGAGTCTTAGAGACAGAAATGAAAGGCAAAGCTATAGCATTTTTCTTTCTATTTAATATTTAACTATGACATCACATTTCACTAATTTTATAAAAATTCTGTGGGCTTAAATTTCACGTTTTTTTTTTTTCTTTCGCAGTTTTACTTTACATTTACAAGAATTTCTGTTATCCGCTCCACTACTTCCAGCTGTTTTAGACCACATTGTGGCTTGCAGCATAATCTCATTTGTGTGATTTCCTCTTTCTATTTCCTCCTCATTGCTCTTGCCTAAGAATTCTTTGTTATTTTCACCACCGACGAACTTACTTCCACCCTGCCCATGCCACAGCAGTGACGCTCAGCATGACAGACCACAGCTGCACGTCGTGAGCTCTGCACTGCAGGGTATCTTTGTTCAACAGACAGAGTTCAAAACACAGAGTAAAAAATGTGTTTACAGACACAAAATCTATAACAGCAACAACAAATAAATCTGCCCTGTTAAAAAAATGTAACCGTAAATCAACAAATAATTTTCCCAAAAAAAGAAGAAAACAGTTTTAAAAGATTTTTGTTTATTTCTTTGTTTTCATTGTCTTTTTAAATACATTTTAACAACGGCAAATTCTGGCAAAGACCTTTTTTTTTCTTTTTCTTTTTTTACAAAATATTTAACACTGATAAAAGGAAAAAAAAAACAAAGACAGCAACCACATTGTTTACTGTTTTGACTTTACAATACAGTACTAAAAACAACAGCGGAGTTGCTTTTTTAAAAATTTGAGATCAAGAACTGAAACAGTGCAATCAAACGTTAATGAGGTAAGGCTGATGTTGTGAAAAAATGAACTCCTTTAAATTCTAAACCTTTCCGGATGTGTGAATTGGCTGAAAAATATGACTTTTATTTTAATGTACAATAAAGTAGAACTTTGTGAACACAAAGACAGGATGAAAGTAACGCAGTTTCAACATTTACACAATACAGATTCAACTGGCCTCAGTCTTAGCAGCTGTGGAGAATTGTTGCATTTCTAGTGGTTTTGTTTGACTAATAATACTGACCTGATTTTCTCTCCTCTAGTTTGAAAGCTATTCTAACATGTTCAATTGTCCTCCTCAAAGCTTGTGAGAATAGACTGAACTCATGGCATTTAGAGGGTATCCGACTTGTGGACTTAGCAGAGGAATAGGGTAAGGGTACGGGTAAACGGCCTGACCAATGACAGCCGAGTGACTTGGACCGACTGGCATAGAATGGTACATTAGCTGGGAGGGAGGGAGTCTCATTCTGTGGGGAAGGAGCGCGGGTTGTAACGTCTGATAGTACCGGGAGTCTCTCACCGATTTGTCGTAGTTGGACAGGACGCACGACGCCGGCAGGGCGGTGGCGGACTGAGACAATCCCTGCTGACTGGGAGGAACTTTCTGCTGCGCCATCCTTGACCTTTCCCTCTTCTCTGTCGGGTAAGACCACGGGGTCACACCGACCAGCTTCTTGGTGAAAGGCAGAGAGTTGTGGAGAAGTTTGTAACCTGGCCGAACGGGAGAAGGCCGCAGCAGTTGCACGGATTTGGGAGTGACTTTGGTGAAGCTAGAGGTAGAATGCGAGAAGGAAGGCGATGAGTGGAAAGGGTTTCCAAAATATTTGCTGGGTACTTTGTGGCAAGGGTTCCAGGCTGAGTCTTTTCTTTGGCTTTTTATAGAGTCAGTAGTCAGTGTTTGGGAGCTAACAAGAGGCGTGTCTTTCTTCTGCACTGACGTGCTTGTAGGCGTCTGACCACAGCTCACGGGTTTGTTGTCCTCTTGTATTTTGGCCGCGATCAAGCAGTTCTCGGCCGACGTTGAACTGGACCTGGGTTTGTCCCCACTCCCTGCTGGAGATTCTTCAGAAGAAACGGAAAGGGGGGAAGAACTGCGCGAAGAGGAGGAGGATAAGGGCAACGGAGAACCTTCAGAGGAATTGCAGTTCCTGCTGGAAGAAGCCCTGGCTGGAGACTGGGAGCAGTGGATGACCGAAGGCCTCTCCTTATCCTCTCTCTGGGAGCTCAGCGGCACACTGAGGCTGGCCTGAGCCATTCGCTTCTTCTTCTCCAGAGGAGAGATGACCTCTCCAGTTACAGAGGGAAGATGAGGAATCCAGTTATTAGGGGCCTGCAGGATGTGGCCGTTTACAGGGGGGCAGAAATCTCCAGCGGTTCTGCTCGGTTGAGATCGCTCCGGGTGGCGTCTGTCAGAGCTGGGAGACCAGAGGGCGAAGTGAGGACTCATTGATTCACCTTGGCACACCACATCTTGGCTTCTTTGGGGTAACTTCAAAATAAGGTAGGGAACATTTTGTTACTCACATGTAGATATGACCTTTTTTATTTTTAGATTTTAAACAACGCTGTCCGCTGTTACCTCAGAATCCATTTCTCTCTCAGAATGACTCCTCTTCCTCTTTCTGTCAATCTTGCTCACTTTACTCTCCTGATTCCTCTTGTATGGCTTCCGTGGTTTGCTCGGAGGTAGAGGTCTGTCGTCCTCCCCTTTTATGTGTCTTTCAAATGGCAGCACCAACCTGTTGTACGGACATCAGATATCAGGTTTCCAAATGTCTTTTTTATTATTAATTTTGTAATTTATTGACCACATAACATGAATCCTCCTCACCTCTCGTAGTGTCTCCGAGTGCAAGTAGCAGCACTGGTGCTACCTGGGCTTCCTCCAAGCTCATCGTAGACTTTCTTCCAAAGGCGTCCAGTTGTCACCTGTTGATCAGCACAATGGGGAAGATGAAGTCTTTTATCATAAACATCATTGTGAGTTTTTATGAACATAAACGCATTCTTAATTTATGCATGTGGTCTCAAAACTCTAACAATTAGTAATGCTAGCTCTATTTTAGGGGCTTTTAAAGCATTATTTTGCTCGGATGTGGTGCACCGTGGCTCATGTTCACGTCTGAAACACTTACTGGGAGCGGTACAGCTAAAGGTTATGATCAGCTTAGTGAAAAGTAAGGCAGTATATGAAAAAAACAAAACAAATGTTAACCTGAAGTGCAAAAATATACACCACTCTACTTTTATATCGGTCAATTACCGGTACTCTTTTTGGAAACGCTATATATAAACCAGTTCTGTACAACCTTCCTGTGTGTTAACCATTTTAAATAAAGAAGTACCTTTTTATGAAGAGAGCTGTTTTAAGATGGCAGAAATTTGCTTTCACCTCAATTACTCTTGGAACGGCTTTAAGCTTCAGCTTGCTGGGACAAACTAATCTGGATTTCTGTCCATGAATGCGGCAGGGGAGTTATATAGTCCAGGTAAGATGGTAACTGCTTTCTAACTCTTATCGGCATCCTGAACTATATTTAAAGAGATACATTCATTTAGAGCAAATAATAGCCTTGCTATCAAATTTAGGTTGCGATGATTTCCAAGTGTACCGCCATTTCTTAATGTAGTATTTCAATCGTGCATCCTGTGTTCGGGCGTTGGTATACGTGCTTGCTTTCAGAGCTATTTTAAAAACGTCTCACAGGAAGGTGGTGGCTGGCCATTCTTCAAAAAGTCAGTTGGCTCACTTTCCTGAAAGAACACTTTTATTTTTTCAGATTGAGCAAACCTCTGTTGTTGTGTTTACACCCCTGGGGCAAAGCGTCGGTGGTCAACTTTAGCCCAGTTTGGTTCCACGTACATGCAAGTTTCACTCTCGGTACTCACCTGAATGCGGCGACACCAAAAAGAACATAATATTCTGAGAGCTTAGACAGATATATTACCTAATATATCTGTCTATCATGGCACCGTTGTGACCATGATTTAGCATCATAGCGTGACCAATTAGGTGTTTTCCAACACAAACCAGTGAACACTGAGCCCCTTTAAAACAAATAAGTAACATATTACTCACTGATTCATATCCCCCGAGTTTCTCAACAGCTTTGTAGATCATCCAGAGATCAACTAAGAATGAAAAAAAAATAAAAAATGCATCAGAACCAATATATTTTAATGCAAGCTTCATGTGAATAATGAATCTTGATAATTAAGATCTACTCACTTTGTTTAAAGCCAAGATGGGGAATCCTTTCTATGGGTGTGCCCTTATCTTTCATAAAACAGTGCAAACTTGCTACAAATGCTTTTTCCTCCATCGGCACCTTACTGGACCCCGTTTCTTCCTCGCATTCAGTCGTGGAGTCTTGAATTTCAATAACGCAGGGAGAAGCCTGATGGGGGCGGGGAGGAACAAAAATCATAAGTTTATAGAGCACGGCACCCAAGACCGAGCTGTGCATTGTGTAGGAGCTTAATTTACAGTTGAATGCATCATATTATAGATGAGAAAGAGTAGTCATCTCAAAACACACAAATGTTGAAATGAAACATCAAAATCAGAGAGTAGGGTTTTACCGCTACTTTCAATAGATAACCGCTACACATCCTGTCTGGAGAGAAAGCTGCAGACTTGTGGGGTTTTTGGTCTGGAGTTGTCAGTCAACGGTAACACGCATGGCACTTCGAAAAACAAGCTGCTGCCAAAAGACTCTAAGTGGTGGAAAATAAACTTTACTTCTTGTTGGCCAGATGTTAAACAAAGACCGAATGAGGTTTTGTCACATCAATCACATTTGGGCTGGTTATTGTGTGTAGTTATGCTTTCTTTTTTATATAGAAAACTAGTTGGGGTATTGTTGTGACAACTGTAAACCACCAAAGATTTTTTCTTAAAATATACACCAATTCATGAAAACAAAAGTTTAATATATATACCTTCATGCTATTTTAACAATTACCTGTAGAAACAGATTGTTAGTTTCAAAATTTGAGGACTTATAAGAAGCTCATTGCTCTGCAGCCTTTTTTCTGAAAGTTGAATCATCTTTTTTTAAAAATACAAAAGAAACATACTCTTTGTGTTTCTTAGCATGATAAAGATATCGCACCATGATATAGAAGATCAAAACACTTTCTTTTTCTTTTTTTTAAGAAATTCCAACCACGTATGACTGACATTTGGCTTACGTGTCTAATCACATACACGCCGTCCCTGCTGTCAGAGAAGCACCAGGGCGAGCAGCCGCTGACATGAAAGAATAATTAGAGCAAACTCGATTGCAAAAAATTCCAACGGACTCTCTAAATTCTGCTCCTGCGTTCGGTAAAGTCAGCTCGATTGGTTTGGCTCTTCTCCTTTTGAGGTTTAGTTTCTTGTCAGCAACCACCAAACCGCCCACTCTTGAGCGACATCTCCACACAGCCTTGCATGTTTTTTCTCTAAGCCTCTTTAAATGAAGATGCAATGATTTGCCTCATTGGTGACATTTTGAAAAAACAATCACTTTTTAAATTAGATTTTGGAGAGCATCTAACAAAGAACATCACTATGCGAAACATGATTAAAGAGCTGTAGCACTACGGGCAGTACCACTTATTAATCAGCTTGTTTGGTTTTTTTTGGTTACCACCTAGTTAAAAAAAAACAACAAAAAACCCCCCCAGCAGTTTCACAGTATCATTTCAGTTTACAACAAAAATATGTAACATGATCTAATTGCTTTGCATTAAACAATAATAACAGAAAAAGAAAAGCAGCAACTGTTTCTACTGCTGGAAAAATAATCGCATCAAGTCTTTTTCCACATCTACAAATTGACAGTTTAGTTAGTGTTGGATGAGATTAAGCTTTCTTAAGCTTAATCTCATAGCCTATATGTGATATTTTAGTAACGGTTGTAGGAAATTGCTGTAACATTGCTGCAGGACGCTTCGACATGCCCAAAACGGTGTTGTGACAACTTGGAATGGCTGGTCAAATGACGTGTGCTTCGGCGTTAAGAGCACAAGAAGGCGGCGTGTCTTCCTACAACACTGAAACTCGAGACAAACATGCAGCAGGAAGACTGAGGTTTTTTTGGTTTATGCCATCACCGTCTGTCATTTTCTCAATCTAACATATTTCTAAAAGGAAGAATGTGTGGTGGATTGTAAGTTTGGGAAATAATGTTTCTGTTTTCTTTTGGTCAGGTAGTAACAAATAGCGGGCCGGGGAAACGCTACAATACTCCTGTTCTGGTGTCCTGCAACTCTTGAGATGTCTTTTCTTCAACACATCCGACTCAAACAGTCAGCGGGACTCTGGAGAGTTATTATTAGTATTATTATTTGTAATTTTGAAATTATAACCCCATATTACCACAATCCCCAGCTACAAATAAACCCGCTGAGATATTTTCACCGCCTTCTCACTCTCGGCGCACAAAACAGACTGGACGACTTCTGCCTGCCTCGCGTCCACAAAACACTGTCACTGAAGTGAAATCAAAAGATTTGAAGAATTCACGCTCCACATTCAAATGTAAACTCTCACATCGCCGCCTCCCCGATCAAATTTCACCAGATTGGATCGTCGATATTTTACTTTGACTCATCAGGCCCAGAAGCTGCTATTTCTGCGGCGCTCATTGTACAACAAAACAGCGAGAGGCGGTTTCATATTGAATCAAGTTCCTCTATGTGGTTCCTGGTTCCGAGAAGCAAACCTCTAGAGTGAGTAATAGTGAAGGTGCAGAGCTCTAACTAAGACAGTCCCGATTGAGTCACAGCGCCATGGCCGACGTCGGTGTTCCCAGCTAAACGGGGAGCCGCTCTGACTTTTCCACTGTTGTTGTGAAAAGGTTTGTGATCAGATTTCACACTGTACCGGTTGTGAAAACAGAAAAAGGAGATTTTACAAACCACCTGAGGGTTTAGCTAAAGCTTTCAGGACACTGATTCGAGTTTAAAAAAAGAAAAGAGGATACTTTTTTCCGGCACAAACAAAAAAAATCTGATTAGAAACCTGCATGAAATTCACCTATTCTCACAAAGGGACCTGCTTTACTTTCAACCATTGTTTTCTCGATCTGATTCACAAAAGTTTCGGGTTTATGCATCGACGGTTGCGTACAGGAAATGTCTGCGCTAGGAGCCACATACTGTAGCCCCCCCACCTTTTTTTTTCTTCTTCTTCTTTTGTTCTTCTTGCAGCTCTCGGTCCACACCGCAGAGAAAGAATATCATTGTGAAACGCTCGTTTGATTTTTTTACTGCTGAAATTTTTTTTGGAAAACTGTGTGGGTGATGATGTCAGTGAGTTGTGTTTGCGATTCTCAGGATGACTGTGATCGGCGCTCTGGATCGATGCTATCTGGAGGGCAGAAGTCACCGCAGAAACCGCCGGGCTTTCAACTCGACTTGGCCTTGGAAATTTGATGAGCTAATTTATGCTTCTCATATTGTACCTCTCACTTCAGTTACCAGAACAGCGGCGTTGAGTTTCTTTATGCGCAATAAAATATTGCAGGTGTGTTTTTTTTTTTCCTCCCTCTCCCTCTCTGTTTCTCTCTCTCTCTCTCACTCGCTTTCTTTTTTGTTGAGTCTTCTTAGAATACAAAGCAGAAGCATGTTCCTTGTGCTCATTTCACAATCAGTCAAAAAACATGAAACAACTGTATATACACACACACACGCACACCATCAGTCCGTCAAACTGCTACTTAAATCGAGCAAAAAGGGGAAATGAAAACACAACAGATAACACATTCTGAGCAGTCATGTCTGTAGTGACAAATTAACTAACTGCAGGAAACTGGGACCAACTGACAGGGGGTTTTTCTTAAATTTTATTTCTGGTACCTGTTTCGCTCTCGCCTTGTCTTCATCACTCCCAGCTGTTTGTTGTGATGCTTCGCTCTGGTCCTCTTCAGCTACACCGCGCACACACACCCACACACACGCACCCACAAACACAAAGAAAGGAGAAGTCACCTAACTGTGAATCTGAATTCAAAGAAGCGAGCACTTCTTCATTTCGAGAAGGCTTCTAATTAAGAAAAGATTCGAAATCAACATGCGCATTGTGTGCGCGTCAATGGTCAGGTGACTGATCCACACACACACCCCCACACCCACACACACACACACACACACACACACACACCGATAGAGATACATAAGAAGTAATCTGTAGAGCAAATTGTTGACAGAGTGTGATATAAAACCACAGGCTGCAAAACCACTTCCTGCTCAAGAACACCACCGCTTCAATGCTGCACTGTACGGTATTGTAACTAAGAACAACAGCAATCTGGAAATGGAGAAATCCAAAAATACATTAATGTTTGGTCATTATCTTCAGCCTATGGACTCTATTTTGGTCACAAGAGAAGAGACACGAACAATGTGGTGAGTTATCTGTGATATAAAACTATTTTATTGTCCTAAAGTTAGATCCCTATCTTTGAGAATGCGCTTCGGAAGAATCCAGCGCCGCTAACATTTTAGGGGAAACTGAAACACAAACTCTTAAAAGAGGAGAAATCAAAAGCCTGGGAGCGAGACGCAGTTCTGAGAAAGAGATGCCATTCTTCACCAGCCATCACCCCGACACCCTGTGAGCCCTCCACCCACAGTGATATCATTTTTTTTTTTCTTCAAGGCAAAACCAATATGCTTCTCTTTTGAGATCACTTGTTTCCTGTGCTTGTGGCTTAAACCTTTAATTCTGCTTTCAGTGGCCTCTTACTTCTCCATTTTAGGTGATGAAGAAATATTCTTAATACAACATTTCCCAACTCGCCGAATTAAATGATTAACTTTAAGTCTTACTTTTGACTGGGCCGTTTGAATCATTGTAATCACACAACTTTAACATTTTATATTCAAGTTATAATAAATAGGGAATACATTTTTTTTTTTGTAAAGTCAACATTATAGAAAATGAGTGAAGTGTGAAAATATAAAATCAGCTCTATGTATGTCTTTTTTATATATATTGTTCAGTTTGCATATACACACACCTACACACACACACACACACACATATATATATATATATATATAAATATACACAATTCTTGTACCAGTTAGCAAATTTACTATCACACACCACTGAACTAATCTACCTCTATCTAACATTTCAAATTATTTACACATATAAATATCGTGCGTGCTGTAAAGTAAATAATGATCAAGTCACTACTCACCCATTTCCAGAAGCCGTCCTCAACTCTTTGACTCGCTCTGTTTTGTGACAGTAATTCATGCGACAGCCTCTTCAACTTCACACCACGAAATAGGAAGATGTCTCTGCGGGACAGTTTCATTGGTTGACTGATGATGCCATGACAGCGAATGAGGATGGGAAACAGAGTTTTGTTTTTTTTTTCATGCCAAGTCTCAGTATTAGTTCTCACCATGTCATCGTCTGATATTCAGATTGAAAAACAAAAAACTCTGCTGTGTTAAATTATTTAACAGCAGATTAGTGTCAGATTTGAACTATTAATGGAATGAAATGTTATGAAAGCAGATGTGTTCATTCAGCTTTTAAAGGGATGTCATACTGTTAATTTGTGTCTTTGGGGTGATCAGGACTCGCACATTATTGTACATTACAGCTTTAACAAATGTAAACGAGTAATTCAGAAAGATTTCTTTCTCACAGACTGATTTTTCACATCAAAAAGAGCAGAAGTTTGCAAACCTGTAATAAAAAGGCAAACATCCGCATGGTTATATTGAAACTGATTCTTCTCAATTGGAGCAAAACCAGACCTATTATTATAAGCACACACAGCCCTGAGTCAAATTCAGCAAAATTGTCTGAATTTGAGGAAGTGAAAGCAGCACTCAACCGATGTCCAAATAAAGATCTGCAGACTTCTGAATGTCAGTGTTACATTTCCTGGATATCTATTAAAACAAATATCTATTTCTACATTTATTCTTCAAATAAAGGAAGCCGGGGAGTAACGCAGTTTCTGTCGCAGTAAATAATCACACATGGGCTGAGTTTAATGTTTAATAAAGTGCAGGAAGGCAAAGGTTTATGCTTTCACTCTAGGTCGAATATGAGGAATAAAACGGGGTGAAACGTACATCCTGCTTCCTTAGTAGCCAATTTTGTTTGACTTTAGATCATCTTTTCTGATGACACAGGAAATGCAAATATTTGGATCTTATGCTTTAGGTGCAAGCATGGAGTTTCACAGTAATTACACCCAACATGCAGAATAATAAAAGTTGTGAGACTTGCTGAGCAGAGGCTGCATGCATTGAAGTCTTCGCATCTTTAAGGAAGAGAGATGTTTCTACTTCTTCAAAACACTTTCTACTGACTGTTGCGCGTTGATATTGGTTAAAAATAAAATGCCAAGATAATGCAGAAGCAGCTTTTTGTTTTTTTCCACATGAGACGAGCAGAAAATGTTTTAAAGTGCTGCCAAATATATATAAACAGGGTGTTGTCTTCAGAGTTTAAGTTGATGGAAAGCATCACGTCAAAATACAAAGAAGATGCTTCCAAGAAGAATCATCTTGGCGTTGGACAACATTTTAAAAAGAATAATTTATTATTATATTTTTTTAATAGTTGTAGTTTCCCTCCATTTCCCTCTGGCCGCCTCTAACTCTGCAGATCTCGTGATTGAGAAGAGTCGACACCCGGCTCCATCCACGTTTCCTCCGCGTGTTTTTTGATCTCTTCGAAAAGGGGGATGCCCTGCTCTTCGATCTGCTGCGGATAGAGGCTGACATTTCTAAAGAAAAATTAACATCTAAAATGTCAAAACGAGCAAAAATAATCCGCAAATGGTCTAATGCTCAGAGCAGAGGGGAAAAATGTTTTCACAAAAGAAAAAGATTATTTTGATTGCAAATTGTACTTCTGCTGATACGAAAGCTCCACTAGATCAGCTTAAAACCACCAGAGATCAGTTGATAGATAATATAAAATAATAATAATAATCTATATGCACTCAAGTTCAAAACAACTTGCAGTCATTAAGTAGGCTGTTACCTAAAAATACAACGTATGATTTAGCTGTGATTACCTTCGTCTCTTATCTCACATGCGAGCAAAAACTTAATTCCTTGTAATTGTGTCAATGTTTTTGAAGAACTCGTGAGAAATTCTCTCTCTCTCTGTTCTTCAGCCGACAACAAATGTGAAGCTGATGAGCAAAACAGAGGCTGTAAGACCGAGAAAATCCCCAGGCCATTCATTTCAGACTTTCAGTAGCATAAAACATATGAGGTTGAGGTGAGGACGGAGAGCTCTAAATGAGAGCATGAGGACTGAATATTGTGATTTTAAAGATGCACAGCATGTTTCCAACCTGAAGTTGACTCAGTTTACTGGGAACGACCTGCAAAAAAAGAAAAAGGGTTTTAACTAGGACATGAGTCTTCCAGTCTTGGGTCGTGAACAAGGTTAAAAGATTCAGAATTTGCCGTGCATCTGTGGATAATTTAACCAGACAAGAACACAGCAGTGGGATGTGATGTTTCTGTTTGCTGTTTGTTTCTAAATCGTGTAGGTGCGCTCTTGAGTGGAATCTTATTCTGAAACTACACCAAGCTGATTTATTTCGGGCTAACAGTTTACACTGGTGGAAAAGATTCAAGCTGGAAGCTTGAGATGAACGTCGAACCTTAAAGGGTCACGGAAGGAAAAACAAAAAGAGAGGAGCGGGACGCGCTCCGCAGGACGGGACACGAGCGGGAGCCGTTTTGGTGGACATTACATGGCAAATTTTCACTCCTTGGCTGTATATTTTATTTCCTTTATCTGCACTATTTAACTGGCAGATGCAAAAGCAGATAGGTAGAATCTTATTTTCACGTGAAATTGAAACCTAAACGTTTAGGGGTGAATTCCCCAAGTGTTACCTCATTCCAGGAAACGGACGGTAGAGAAAATACTCAGACTGCGCATACATCTGAGTTCCTGTTAAACCTCTGAAAATCCCTTGAGCTTTCTCTATTTTAACCCCCTCCCCTTTTTTAAACCTGATCTAGATTGTATAATACAAACAAACAAAAGTAGCAGAATTTGGTTACTTCTTTTATTATCAAGAATCTCTGCATTACAATACAGTGGGGGAAAAAAAAAACATGACTAAAGCATCAACACAATGCCCTTTTCTATGTATGACCATTAGATTTTAATTTTTTTTTGCATGATTAATAACAAAATGAAGTTGCATAAAGTCTGGTGTAAAGCTCGATGAAATGATTAAAAGGACGCCAACCATTGCACTTTCAACCCTTAATTATGGCACACTGCTATCTGTTGTGCACTCAAATTCAACTTCAGTCCGTTCAGGATCCATTACAACAAAAAATAAACGCTGACTTTTATGTTCTTCTCCAGCTTTTCCCTGAAAAGTTACACACGCTGAAATTATGCAGCCAAAAATGAGGAAGGACTTGAAATGAAAACTGCCGTTTGCTCACAGTTTAAAGTCAGGAACTTGACCGTTTTATGCACTGCCCCAAATGAAAACAACCCAGAGCCCAGCAAGCATCACCTGTTGGTTTAAATATTCACTTCCACCACTGTCAGAATAAAAATGAACCCGAAAAAACACAGGATAGAGGTTCAATCACGTAAAAAAAATTAAAAAGAAAAGGATAATTCAGTCTGCCGGTATAAGAAGGCAAAACACAAGGCGAAAATAATTAGGCCGTTTGTGGTACCGTCATCTTTTCTCCTGAAATGGGAGGGAACATTTGCTACAAATACGTCAAATATACCTGAAATCAAAACGAAGCCACTTTTTAAGGAATGTGAACTGGAAGTGGTGTAATTGATGCTCACAGCTGAAATTAAGACTCATGTACTGCATCACACTGACAAATAAATACACTTCTTTTCTCAGGGGGCAGAGAATGGACGAGGAAGCTTCGGGTTGGGTCTATGGGTCTTCACAAATCCATAAACTACGCCATCAGCTGCTTACAGTATCAACAATTTAAATGGAACTGCACTCTAAGATTTAAAAAAGAAAAGCCTGGCCCACAGTTACCATGCTCATTGGTCCGGGGATGCGGAGACTCGCTTTGTTCATTTTCAGCCTGATCTAGAGTGTGTGAGGACTGACTTTGCCGTGTGACGTGTTTTGCTTTTATATTTTTTTAAACTGCAAAAGTCCTCAGAAGAGACCGACTCCGATGATCCGCCGGGCTACATCAGCTCCACGTAGTTGGCCGGGAACATCCCGAAGTGACCGTCCGGACCGTATCCCCGCCACCAGCCCTCGTCGATCATTTCGATGCCGGTGATGATTTCCTCCGGGTCGAACGAGATCTCGGTGTCGTCGGCTGAAAAGGCAGAGGAACGGCGCGTCAGCATGAGCGGACGTAAAGCTGTGGTTTTATGTGCTGCGTGTAATCAGCAGAGATCAGAGTCTCTGACGATAAGGTGGGACATTAGTAAGCACATGGTATGAGTCACCAGCACCCACATTACAAGCTGCATTCGTGCTGGACAATAACTGTGGTTTGGTGCTCAACAACATTACCAACTAAAAGAAAGAACAAAAAAAAAAATCAACTTGTTTTTAGCCCTCTAATATCATGCAGCTACTGTCTCTTCACCTCCCAGCTACCTAGAACATGCAACTGAAAGAAGTGATGAAACGGCGTGGTCACCCTGTCTTTGAGAAAATAAATGTGCCCTTCACTTCTCAGAAACATGTTTACATTAATAACAGATAAATGTGTTTGTAATAAAAGCTGCTGTCTTTTTGCAAAAGATGAAGCAACAAAACATAATGGAGTCACTGGTAAATATCATACTCTAAAAATCAGACAGAAAAAATGGTTTGTAGACTTTTAAGGTAATATTGTGAAGTACAGTAGAGACCAGAGATTTCCTGGCTGTGTTAAGCATCCTATACAGTAACAGTCCATTAATTACAAGCAAACACTGTAGAAAATTTTTTTTTTTCTGGAATTGAAGTCAGTTTAGCAGCACAGAGGATGATTTCTTCTTTTACATTAAAGCGATTAGATAATCTTCTACTTTTTTTTTTTTTTGCTGTAAATGCCATTTAAAACTGAACCCGTTGTTTTTCCCCTCAAGGTTATCCTCAGATTGACAATCACACACTAATGCAGAGGCTGAATGGAAACCTTAACAGGGCGTTCAAGATAAAACTGTTACACTTGCAACATCACTCAGAGAAATTCATACCAAAGACTTGGTCTTTAATTTATGTTCTCCGTTCTTAACAAATGTAACCACAAAATGCAATGTAAAAAAAAAAGAACTAAATTGGCACAGGAATTGTTGATTTCTTAAGCTGTGGTGAGAGAATGAAGCTCTGGGTAAATAGTCAGAGAGCCTGTTACTCACCATGCACTCAATAATCACTTGTGACACGCATTCATTTTCTAACATCTGGCAGCATTTCAGGAGTCATCAGTTCTCCTCTGGTTTACCAGCTCTATCACTGATAACCAGCCACAAATAAATCACATTTATTTATTTATTTATTCCAAATGGTACTTAGTCTTAAAAACATAATTGGCCAGGTTATTTCCCCACACCTTTTTCCTTTAAGCCGTGCTACTGTGCACTAACATTAATGGTTTTCAATCACATTTTGAAGCATAAAGGTTGCACATATTGAAGACCTCAAAGACTAGTTGAAAATGCTTCAAACAGCAAAAGTAACAATCTCCATCACACTATGTGGAGGTTTGCAGATGTAAGCCTTTTCATATTATTGCTAATCATTGCCACGATAGTTTAGTTCTTTGTACACACAGTAAATGCTATGAGGGGCCGTTTAGGACAAAATTTACGTTTTGTCTCTCACACACTACCAAAACCTCTCGCATACTCCAAAAAA
>CAEFZY010007772.1:0-12628 GCA_903066815.1 Brachyrhaphis roseni | reverse complement strand
TATATATATATATATTACTGACAGTAACAGAAAGCTCCTCAAAATCTGCAACTGCATCCTGGGTTTTATAGTATTTTGCAGCAATCACAAACACACACTCTGGTTCACGCACACAAAGACAGATGCTCCATATCCCCCCTCACACACACAGAAAAACATTCATAGTGACAGTCTGTCTCACGTCGAACAAATCTGACTAAGTAGGCACAAAGCGATGCCTTCACACTTCAAAAGAAGAACTGAATGGGTTATGTGTGCTTTTGCAAGCCGGCGCATCATTCTGACACACACACACACACCTTATCACTACGACACGGTGACAATAGACAGCTTTTAGCCTGAAGTGGCATGTTGGTGCAGCCTTCCTCTTTTCAAAAATGCCACTAACGGAAGGAGGAAGAGGAGGAAGAGGAGGGCTCAACATGACTCATGACTCTGGACCAATGCCCCCCAACACACACACACACACACCCCCACAGCAAATGCATCAGTACTCTGACAGTCTTACAACTTGATTACTCATCAAACACACCCACTCCAAACCCTCCAGAGTTACATGAGTTTTATTTTGTTGTTACTGTTTCTCTCTATTTTTATTGGAGCTACCTCATTCAAAAATGAAAGAAAGAAAGAAAAAGCCATGAAAGAATAGTCAAAAGGAACAATGGGAGAGAATAAAAAGGGAAGAACAGAAACATAAGAAAAAAATTTAAGAAAGGAAAACAAAAGGAGAGAAAAGAAGAGACACAAAAAGGAAAAGAAGGAAAATCAAGACGGGGAACTAAAATGTAGTTCTTGTGAAATAAAACAAGAAGAAATAAAAGAATATGAAGTTTGGAAAATCCAAGAGAAAAGGAAGATTGAAAGGAACAAAAAGTAGCATAAATATAAAAGGAAAAGAACAGAGAACAGAAAAATAGAGAGAAAACAGGAACGGAACTGAGAAATCACTAGAAAAGAAAAACTAAATAACATCAGAAGCTGCAACTCTGTCTTTAAAATTTCCAGGTCTGAACCACATCCTCTCCACACTCATTTCTTCATTGTCTCGGCTGTCTCATTATTTACAACATGAGTGTAAAGAAACATACACACAGTGAAGCCCCCTTCTCCTCCTGGGGGGCTTTTCCTGACCTCATCTTCAGGAGGTTGGGACAAGATGTGGGTGGACAGTAGTAGAGATGACAGCGCCGTGCCGGAGGTTAGAGTCTTAGATCTGTGTGTGAGTCATGGCGGGGGGAAACCCCATGGTTTGATGATAATGATGATGATGATGCTTTGTTGTAGCAGACAGGAGGGACAGGGGTCTTCATTCAGCTACAGACAGGCTGGGACAGAAGACAGGAAAGCAAGCATTCAGCTTTTGAAGTAAAGCAAACAAAAATTTGATCAAATAAATCATATGCATTTAGGTTTAATGAAGCACCAAAATAAAAATAACTTGTGACTGTATGCAAAAACTGACAAAACACAGGAAACACATCACTGACTGGCTCACGTCTTCCTATAAGTAGGCTTAGCAAACATTAGAAAGTGGAGTAAAAAGCGTAAAATAATTTTTGGTATGTCGTTTTACAGCTTCAAGTTAAAATTTCAGAATCCAAAAAACACAAAAAAAAATTTTTGAAAATTTTTACCATTTCCCAGAGACGTATTAACTTTAAAGAGTAATATTTACCCTTCAGCTTAGATACATACTTCCAATGTTTTAGCAAGAAAATTCAAGTGGAGTTGGGGAGCTCAATAAATATATAAACTCTTGAAATGTCTTCAAAAAAATATTTCAACAGGAAAGTTACGAGAAAACTATTATCCTGCAGCTCCACCAAGTTATGGAGCAGAAGGAGAGCAGCAGAGTCCAGGAGTTCAGGTGAACATAATCAACTGATTAATTATGTTATCACATAATGAGGGCTGCAGATTTACTGCCAGACTAAAACAGCTTTAAAATGTGTTAAAGTTTTGGGTTCTAGGATCATAAAATGTGACGAGGCTGGGAGTTGGAAAAATGTTGGTAAAATGTTCACATTTTATTCAGTCATAAACTGAAGGGATGGTTTGTGTCAGACAAAATAATTTTTCTTTGATTGAATGACTATTAAAACTTCAAATATGAGAATGCTGATGAACTTCTTTTTTTTTTTTTTACAGTAAAATAATGTGAGATGTTAAGTGAAGGTTAGTCTGATAGATCTCACTCTCAGTCCAGAAGCAGCTTCTGTGATGATCAACACTTAACCAGCTCTGAAGCTGCATGAGACAAACATCTTACTTCCTCTATTGCAATTTTCAGACACAATTACATCAACTCTGAGAACCTCAAATAGACATGAACATTGTTTAGAATAATTTCTATTATAAAGTCCTAGCAAAGTGATCTATGTGTGTGTGATGCCACTTTGTAAGAGTAAAATTAACATCCTGCCTGATCCCATCAATAATATCCTCTTTTATGATGTCCTTAATCATCTTTGCTATAGCAGTGTGTCAGTGATGGATTTAAATACACCTTGAGACGGTGGGAAAACAAACATGTTTGCCTCACAGTGAAAGAGGCGGCAGGATCTGAAGATAATTATGAAGAAACAGCAACTCTGCTCTATCAGTCAGTGTAACTTTCAGTGTTGCCTGCAGATTTAGAGGTTGCTAATACAGATCTGAGTTAACATGATGATGTCAAACTTACTGTGCTTCATTGAAAAGGTTAGGATAAGTCAACATTTATACTCACAATACCTGCAAACAGATGTGCAATTATACAACCGTAGATATTTGAAAAGCAGAAGAAGAGCTTCTGATACAACCAAAAGGAAGGCAGCAGCTGGATGTTGCTCCTCTGAGGTTAATTACTGATTTTTAAACCTTTGTAAGGACTGTACGTTGTCATTTAGGTTTTTTCCGGATTATCATTCCTCTGTAATTACACACAAGCTAAATAATACTGGTGATAGCAAAGCAGTAACAAAAATTTTATTGCTATTACTTAAAGTTGCAAGTTAAATTGAATCTTTGTGAGCAGAGCTCAGCATCTGGTAATGTAATACCATTCCCTGCTGCTAGTCTGCAGTGTTACATCAAGCCTCCTCCTCTCAAAGTCAATCATTCCCTTTCTCTGATTCTTTCTTTGTCTCTCGCTGTGTCTCTGTGTCTGTAGACATGAGACGACATCAGACACACACAAAAGAAAAAAAAACATTCACACTCCCCTCTCATTGCTCTGCCTCCCAATTTTTGTGACCATGGCAACTATCTTGGAATATGGCCTGTGGATACGTTCACTATTACCAGGTCACTGCCTCACAGCCTATCTGTCCTCCCATTCACACGCACAAACACACACACCCACAGGCTCCTTCTAGCCGCTGCCGGCTCTAATCATCGGCCACTGAGGAGGCACAAAGCTTAAAAGAGAGACGAAAGAAAAACTACCATGGCAACAAATTTGAGGCAATTTCAGTAATAATATGAATTAGACTCCAAGCTGAATTACGTTTGGCAGGAAAGGAAAAAGCTCTCCACTTTTCTTTTGAAGCTATATGTATGTAAAAAAAAAAAAAACACTGCTGTGCATCTGTGTGTATGTTTGCTGTTAAATGCAGAAAATCTGAGTTTGATTTTGTCTGTAAGGCGGTTCAGATGAAAACATTCTGCTACAAAATGACCCTGTATCTATTCCAAGATGTATCCTACATTCATCTGGCCAAATAGGACATACACACGCGCACACACACCCCCACACACGCAGATATAGAGAGAGTAATACACACACATAGTTGCTCATTCAGAATGAATGTCTGAGCATAAATGGCAGCTGGCAAAACAGGCTTAGCCAAGCATGAAAATCAACATAAATTCCCACTCGGCTGGAGCTCCATGCCCCGATGTGGCGCTCGCCTGTGACCTCGTGTCCACTTTCCCCAGACACCTCTTCACACGGTGGAGCAGAGAGACGCGCCACTTCCTGAGGCGGAAGTAATATCCGAAAGCTCGGCAATAGAACAGAATGGATCTGAGATGATCTAAAGTGGAAGACCGCAACGAATCTGAGATACAGATAATGACATAATATCTATCTCAACTGTTTGCAGCAGTTAGTTTTTCAGTCTGAGTCTGATACTTATGAAGATATATTTAGTAGACAGTAATTAGCCTTACATGTGCAAGGTTTACAGAATTTACTGTTTTTCTGGTTATAAACATCCTCTGTCTTTATCATGTTGACATTAAATTTCAATGATTTTGAATCTCAACCACTCACAAAAATCAACTGTATCTAGAATTATATTACACCCTTTAAAAATTATTATTTTTATTATTACAAATTAAAGCATGACATAATTCAGATGCATGTTTTTTGTAACAATTTAAGGGTTTCTGTGTTTCAACCTATTCCTCACCAAGTACTAAAAACCCCAAACAACAGATTCCACTACATCATTGTTTAAATATTGAAAAGGGTTTTGAAAAATATGATATCCATTCTTGGTGAGTTCACCAAAAGAGAAGTGTTGCTTCAAATAAATCTATACTTTCTCTTTAACACAGAAAGTACCCCTGGTTCAGTGATTCTGTGGTCTCTGTGTTTCTGTTGACGGTAAATTGTCGCACTGAGCCATTTTTCTTCTTTCTTCTTCTGTTAAACAGGAGTTTTCCTTTCCACTGTTGCCACATGCATGCTCAGGGGGATTGCTGCAAAAATGGACTTAGTCTAGTTTAGCTACATGCTAATGAAGGAGAAGTGATTGTTGTAAAGTCTGCCCAGTCAGCTGGGCGTCCTGAAAATAGAAAATGTTTCTACTAGTTGCTGTGTTAGCATGTTCAATCAGTTCAAATTGCAACTGAAGTCAAGTTCATCTATATAGGCAAAGCAAAGTGCACAACCTTGGTGGTTTTACTGAATCATGTGGCCATTTTCTCAGGTAGTGATTCACTTCATAGTTCCCTTCATACACAACATAACTTAAATAGTCAAGTTTTGGTCTACAGAAGAGGTCTGCAGCTGCTCAGGTCTTTAATCTGTTTTATGCAATACCTCCATAAAATTTACATATAAAATAACAGTAAGAGAGACATGAGATTTGGGGATATTGTTCATTGTTCTTACATCACTGATTTACTGTTTGTACTTGATAATAGCTGATAAGACGAGAATCCCGATCTACTGGAAAAAAGCACCCATGATTTCCTTTCATATTACAACAAATCTGTAGTGTTATAAATTTGAAGAGATTTGCAATAGCTAAAGTAGAATTTAGAGGCTAAATAAAGGAAATCATAGATGCTTTTTTTATCAGTAGATTGAGATCCTCATCTTACAAGCTACTGTCAAGCCGCTATGTTGGTGTAATAAATTGAGTTGATGTAGGACCCAAAGAGAAGTTGTAGGAATAATAATTTGAAAGTTTGAAAACTTGCGGAAATTGAGAATCAATTAGCCAGAAGAACAAAAGAGCTACAGGAGGGACAGAAAGTGTGAGAACATCATGGTGACAACAAGAGACTCTGGTGGCAAATGAATAAATAAGAGAGCGATGCTGCAAGGAATGATTGGTGGAATTAGCAGGCGAGTCTAATTAGATGAATGTGCTCCAGCTGTGAGGGTTTAGGAATTGAGGGACTGAGGTTACACTACCAAATGGACTCAGTGAAACACGAATCAGACAAGAACAGCTTTTTTAAAAAGTAGTTAAAATTCTGTTTTCATACAAGAGAATAAATCTCCAGCACTGGCATTCTGTGACTGCTGGGATGGAAAAATCAGTGACATGCTTGCATGTCTGCACTGTGCTGCAGCCTGCACTTCTTCCTCTTGCTCCCCTGCTGAGGGATGCAGGTGCATTATCCATTGGTGGGCGCTCATGATTCCCACATGAGCAGGGATTCAGCCATCAGAGACATGCACTCAGTCTGAAGCAGAATAAAATGCCAACAGTTGTGTAATCATCTCACATCAGTGAATCATCTGTTGTTTTTCCTCCCCCTCTGACTGCAGACGGGAGCATCAGGACTGCAATCTAAACACACTGTGCTGCAGGATGAAAAGTGGCAGAGAGGAGGAAGTCGGAGGAACGGAAGGCTCTGACATCTCCAGACAAATCTGCTGCAAACACACATTTAAATGAGCCAAATTTATCATTTTGCTTTTTATGACTCTTTAAATAAAATAAATTTTAATGCTATGAACCTAAAGCTTCATTAAACATATTTAAAATAATAGCAATAAACTCAGAGAAATGAAAAGAAATCTGAAAGGTTGTGCAGAGTATTAATATTTTTTATATATTTAACTTCTTTAATTTTCTGTTTCTTTTAAATCCAGCTTCAAGAAGAAAATAACAGCAGCAAAGTATAAGTTTAATGTTGCTCAAATCAACATCACAAGCACTTTCTGTTAAATGTTGAGATCCACATCACATCTATTCCTCTTGTGTGTACTTAGAGGTGAAAATCTGAAACCTGGTTTGTAATTTACACTGTGTACTAATTATGAACTTTAGAATCTGTGCTTTAATTTAAGAGACAATGCTTTAAACATGTGAAAAGGAAGTTCTCACATTTAAAAAAGTGTATTCTTCACAGAAATATTACATATTTTCTTTGTTCTTACTTTATATGGTTTTTGTAATCTTTAATTGGATGAAATTTGAGGCTTTGTCAAAGTTTCATAAAATCAAAGAAATGTACCTTCTCCTGCTGAGTTATACATTTAAGGAAATGGAAAAAATATATATAAAAATGTTATCACCTCTGTCTCTTTTTGATCTGAGGTCAAGATTGGCAGGTTTATAAAAAAAATTAAAGGAGCATTGCTGTTAAAAAGGAAAGTTTGTGAAACAGCTCAAAGTATAAATACATTGCAATCTCTGAAATTAAGTTTATATGTGAAGAAATTAATACCACATGAAATGTGGGCACTATGCAGTGGCCAGTGTAACACCCTTGTTTTCTCCTGAAAAACAGCTGCACTTATCTTTAGCTAATCCAAAAAACTGCACTCAAACTTTTCTTGCTCCTTTCACCCTGATGAATGCAGCAGCTGCTGGAGAAAGCTGACAGAAAGCGGGGGAGAGGAGGGCATGACGATGCCTTCATGATGGCATCATTATGAAGGGTGATGCCATAAATTCATTTTGGTCATTTGAAAATATACAATGAAGATGCAGCTGTTGCTACAAATAAAACAAGTTTTCTTGGGTCAATGTTGGAGGATTCAGAAAACCAGAGACAAGCAGAGGAAGAGCCTCTGGGAATACTCATAAAGACTGTAAAGAGGAAGAGTTGTGGAGGACCAGCAATAATATCAAAAATATTTGAAAGACAGAAACATTCTGATGTACAGTAGCTCACCATTTAGTAACGAGTCCAGGTGGTAACTTCTGATCACTTGCACAATTAGGTCAGAAAATAGCTGTGTAAAACCTTTTTATGATAAATACATATCAAATCTTGTGATTGAAACAGAAATATTCTTCATAGTTTGAAAAGTAGAATTTCTTAGATGAGCCACTTACATTTTTTAAGTATTTCATTCACTTTCCACTTTTCATTTTGAATCTGCACTACAATTCAACTTTTAACCTGACTAATAAATGTTCAGTTATAGATAAAAAGGAAAGAACTGTAAACTCCAAAAGCTTAGAGCTTGAAAAGTTTTGTTTAAAGTTATTATACACTCTAACTGTGAGGTAAAAGTCTGAGCAGTTTGTGTCCAGTATGTGTGGGGTCTGCAGAGATGTTGCCCTTTTTATGTCCCTAGAGCTGTACAAGTCCTGGATGGAGAAAAGGTCAGCTCTGATTACCTTTTCTGTGATGACCCTCGCTGCAGACTTGAATGTTGTTGCTGTCTGTCCCTGTCCAGTTCAGACCAACAACTGTGGTGTTTTCCACAAAATTCAGGAGAGAGGTGCAGTTTACTGCCATGAATGAGATTTTTTTTTTTTAAATCCCACAGTGAGTAAGCTCTATACACAAAGAAGAGGAGAGATTGTAAAAGGAGATGAAAAGTGAGGCAGCATTGAGGGCAATAACTGGCTTGTGTGTGAGGAGAGAAAGGATAAGGAACAGATATGGAGCTGTTTAATATTGTTTGCTGTTTATCTCTACTAAACAGAAGCACACAATAGAGATGGTATCTTCATCCACCAGTGGGTGAGAAACATTTCAGATGATGATGGAAATGCGATAAACTACATTTAAGATTGAATTACAGGGATATCTGCTGCAGGATGGGCAGCAGGGGGAAGGCGTTCCTGTTTTTAACAGAATGTAAACAAGCAAAGCAATTTAAAGACAATATTCCCCCACTTTACACATCAATAAATCTAATTCTACATTTTAAAAAACTCTTATGCAAAAGCCTGTTTTCTTCTCACTCTTTTATGAAAGACTCAGTTGAGATGAACTGTTGTGGTTAAAAGTTTCCTCTGTGTAACCAATTCTGGATATTTATATACAAATGTGCAGCTCTTTTTCAAACCATGAGCAGGAAATCCAAAACCACTGCCAGAACAAACCAGTTCTGAATGTACTCTTTAAAAGGGAGAGGCAGAGGTATCAGAACCTTGATGCAAGTTCACTCAGAGAGAATAAACAGCCCATCAGTAAAGCATTCGCACAATGAGTTTGAGACTGAAAGCTGACGGATCTTCCCGGCAGCGTTGAAACTTTGGGCTCTCCTTGTCCAGTTGTTCCAATTTCAATGTCTTCTCTTAACTTAAAATCATGGAGGTTTGAATTGGTCTTGCAGATAGTCGTGGGTAAAACTTAATTGGTTTGGTTTTTATTGTATTTGAATCCCCTATAATCTGTTAAAATATCCATGTTCATTCTTTCAGAAAATGTTAATTCTGAAAATAAAAGAAATCTCTTCTTTGTGATGTGTGTGTTTTGCAGCTCTCTAGGGGGTTAGCATCTGTACTTCAGATGGAATTAATGGCATTGACAATCAATAAGATTATGATTAAAGTTGCTCATCTCCATGAAACTATATGAATGCTCAGTGTGGTCAACACTGAGTACTGCATTATATTGAGTATGTAATGCAATACTCAATGTGATATGAACTAAAATCATTCAACTGTTCACTGGAGACCTAAAGCGAATGCTGTGTTTGGAGAGGCGGGAGGAAGCTGACAGGAGCTGATTTGTGTTTCTGTCAAACCTTGAAGATAGACGACCTGGAGAAAAATAGCACCAGGAATGTAGCCGACTTGATTTGCATATCACAGTTTGCAGTTATCAGCAAAATCAGCCTCTTTCTTTACATTTCTCAGATTTCCCTCAGGCATACAATATGTTTTATCTGGGAACGTAACCTGGGAAAAATATTGCTGCGACCTTGGATGTAGGAGAATGCGTGTTTATGTGTGCGTCTCGTATGTGTGTGTATGTGTGTGTGTATCCAGATTGCTTTCTGCAGTCATGCATGTGTTTCTCATTGTTCTTCTGAAATTGTACATGACGGAGAGCAGAAAGCGATTGGCAGTGGATTGTAGACAGGCGGCTCACATACAGGGAAGGCCTGAGGGACGGAGTTGATTTGAACCTGAGAGGCTCCGTTTATTGACAGGTTTGTACGGGACGTTCTACTGCAGCCGCCCTTTAGGAACTAGCTTGCTATCGCACAACAGAGACAGGAAACAGCAGGACAAAATGACCTCTAATGTGTCAGTGAAGAAGAATGAAACCGGTATTTACTCTGTGTTTAATTTTTTTCTAAATCTGCTATTTGAGTCTGTGTCATATATTAAGGCATAAGTATATTTTTTACTCATTTGTACCTCTTATTCTTTGCCTTGTCTTAATTAGTAGCAGGTGCTAGTGCAACATAAGATTAAACTACTGTATAATACTTTTTTTTTTTAATTGCTTTTATTTAATTCATCTATATGTCAATCTGGAGTGAATCAATCTTACATAAAATTATGTCCAGTTCATCTGGTTTCCAACACCAGACTTGTCTGGATGAAGTTGCAGAAAAGTTGCTAACAGACAAGCACAAATTTGTCCCATGTGGACGACTGGCAAGAAGAAAGACATTGGCCAAAATAAATGCTGTTAGCAGTTTTTCACAAGCTGTTTAGAGAATAAAGAAAACATGTGAAAGAAAACAATTTGGTCAAAGGAGACCAAAAATAAACTTTTTGGGGCTGTAAGATGCAGTGCATAGTGAAAAATTGAAACGTAAACTAACCATCTATCTAATATTTTCCAAAGACTTTATAATGTATGTACACATAAAACCAATCAAATCTTTACTGAGCTATTTTATCATTTCAGATGGCTATGTGTGAAAAGCTGTTGGAGACATTGTCCAAGATTTTAAACACTTTTCCATCAAAATTGCCTCACATAAAGAGAAACTGCTGCAGAGCGTATTGTACCTGACCCATCAGTTCAATGGATAATCAATCATTTCAACATGAAAGGTTCAGCTCCAGTGTAAAAGACTAGTTTAGAGAGATTTTCTTCATCATTTTTTGACATTTGAAAACAGTCTGAAGAAGTTAAAGGGGTGCACTACATAGGAATACACCAGTTAGCAAAAAAAGGTAAAGTGCAGCACAATATTTTGAGCTAGCCTTACAAAGACAAATGTTGATTTTAAAAAATAAAGTGTATATCAAACCCTAATTCCATTTGTGCGACTGTTCTGTCACAGTTCATGATTCCTCCCTGTCAAGTTTTAAAATAAATGTTTTAAATATTAATACTATCATAGAACTGACTGACGAAAACAGATCAGACAGGAAAAGGAACTAATCCAACCATACTCTAGGACTAAGCTTTGTCACTGGAAATTTTAATCACATTTCACATATGATGATACTGACCTATTGCAATAGTCTGAAGCTGAACGATTATAGCTCTTCAAGGACAGAAGCACCTTTTGGAGTCTGCATGGCTTCTGTATTTGTGCAACATCTCACACATCAGCCAAGAAATCAATAGTAACATCTATTCTCTGTGTGCGCATTGCATATTGTTTGTGTGTCTCTGTGTGTGTTTTTGTGTGTCTGAGCTCATGATAAGTGCCAGAGTATTTTTTCCCCCTCCTGCTCTTGATTGTGCTGCTGACAATAGCAGTTAATGACAAGCCCAGAGTGGCTGCACAGTTCGACTGTAGGGGGAGGAGGACTGATGTGGAGGAGGGAAAAAAATGCATTTTCAAAAGTAAAGGTGGTTTTTATTCGTAAACCTGTGTGCAACATGGCCAGCGGTTGCCTTTATTAAGCTCTGAGCACTCACCGTGAGTGCTGCGACTTTCAATTAAAGCAGAGCCGTTTGAAGGCCCCGCCGACATCACAGCAGCAGAACAAAAAGCTTTCAGCAGGTTGTGAACGTAGTCAATTGCAAACAAGATGTGCATTTCAATGAATCATTCAGACTAGATGGGGAGAGGAAATGGAGGGGTTACACTAATAAAAACACAGTGATGCATGTGTTGGACTAAACAAAGACTTGCCGTTATTTCTATGAAAGGGATTCCCTGTATTGCTCCACTAAACGTGTTTCATCCTTTGATTAAAAAAATAACTTCTGCCAGAAGAAGCACATGTATATTTTTAGAAATATAAAGAGCATCAGTGAAGCATGTTATACAGAGATATGTTCTTTTTAAATGCACCCTCAAAGATTCTTTAAAGGTTTTGTCTTGTTTTTTTGCTTAGATCAATGCATTTAAAACTATATTGGATTTTTTTTTTTTTTTTTTTGTAAATTCAGAGTCACAGTTTTACTTTAATACCTAATATATATATAAGATTATCAGGCAGAGAATCCCTGTGAGAGCCGACAAAATGTCACTGCTTTCATGACATCAAACTTTAATGAGAACAAAACTGTTACACATCAGGAGAGCAGCCTCTAAGGTCTGCTCCTCCATTGACTCTGCTCTCTGCTCACACATCTACAAACACCCTCCCTGTATTGACCTCAGAGTGTAAATACAGTCAGGAGTTCTTATGGAAGTGGGGTAGATCAAATGTGATGGGTATTGATTATTTAGCATCACCTAAATCCCTGATCAACACAGGAAACGTCGATATTCTGTTGATAACATGCATTTCCAAATTAGGCCTGGTAATGACAGGGCATGGTAATGAACATTTGAGTCTTTGAATGCAGCACTTAAAAACAATTAGCTCTGTTTCCCGAAACATTTCATCAGACTTGCCTGCGGGCAGGCGTCAGATGTTCAGCAGAAACCCGGAGACAAACACATCATGCATGTTCAGATCAGGTCTGTGTTTGTTGACGGCTCGGATTTCTTTCTTTCTTTTCTCCAACAGCAATGGCGGCGGTGAGAAGCGGCGAGTGTGAAAAATCGATGGCAAGACTGTGTGCCAGCTCCCGGGGCCATGCGGGTCCCAGCGGACCGGCTCCGTTTATTGTGCTCAAAAAAAGGCAATTACAATGTTAATGTGTCGCAGCAGGAGAGCGGACCCGGGAAAGAGGACAAGAAAGGTTGATGGAGAGAGCAGAGTCACTGTGGGTTAACAGCAAAACGGCGTCTGGGGAGCGTTTCAAAGGAATGATAAACTCACAGTACAGATGGATGGATGGATGGATGGATGGATGGATGGATGGATGGATGGATGGATGGATGGATGGATGGATGGATGGATGG
>CAEFZY010007770.1:0-19303 GCA_903066815.1 Brachyrhaphis roseni | reverse complement strand
TGCCCGGAACACCTCACCAGGGAGGCGTCCAGGAGGCATCCTGACCAGATGCCCGAGCCACCTCAACTGGCTCCTCTCGATGTGAAGGAGCAGCTGCTTTACTCTGAGTCCCTCCTGGATGGCAAGGTGTATGTGCTGCTGTCTGTGAAAAAGGCAAATATGTGTAATCAACTTTAGGGGGACAGACAGATAAAACATATTTAACTTTCAAACTCTAAATCTTTACTTGTGCTTCCCTTTTTAAAAGATCAAAGTGTACTGTCTGAGTTCACAGACAGATACTGGGCAGTAATACCTGTTGTGAAGCTTTTCTATTTAAAAAAAATAGAGTCTATATTTTGTTTTTAAGAAACCAACATTAAATGAAAGCAACCATTTCTCTTGCTGACTACTGAACAATAGTGTTTTTATTCACAACAATAAACCCCTTGACAGTTGGCTCAGGTGGTTTGGAAGCAAAGCACAATAAAATAAAATTAAGTATAATAAATTACTCTGAAAATATGAAACCACTTAAAAGTAAGTTCATTTGAAGCTGATGTTATAGAGATTTATTAACTTAGTTTTTCAAAAGTAATGAGATCAGAGTTTAAATTGTTGATTCTCCAAACATAGTTTCACACCATACCTCATAAATCATTTACACGAGGCTGCAAAGTGTGGTTAAATAGCCTCATCAACATTGTGCTTTATCTTTTAATGAAAGACATTTGAAAACAACCTCCACACATTTTGCTGTTGTCCTTCCTAAAAGTCTCTAACAACGAGTCTGTTGGCTTTTTGTGTTTGCTAACAGCTAAAACCAATGTGTATTTAAGAAAAAAGGCATCACTGTCACAGCCTTGTGACCCTAATCATTCACCAAAAAGCCAGAAATTCTCCGCAGTACAATCTGCACAGAAGGCTGCACAAATATTAGGACGTGCACACACAGGGAAAAAAAAGAGATGTGTGAGAAGACTTGAAAGGCAGGAAATGTGTGTCATGCAAGTTTGGCAGGCAGAGCTTGAGACGTGTCGAGGGGAAGGATGGATGAGGGAGGAGGGGGAGTAAATGGAAGACAGAGATGACAGGAGACAGAGGCAGCGATAACGGTGGTGGTGATGTGGCTGTCTACTCGGAAATCATTTTGCAACTTCAAGCTATACAATTACAACCAACGGCAGTGAGCCAGAATGCAAACTTGTGCAATTAGATAAATGAATGCATGACAAACCACAGAGAACAGTCAGAATAGGACATTTAAAATATGTGCAAAAGAACAATCTGCAGCTCACTGGAACTCACTGAAACACAATGGAAAAAATCTAATAGCCTAGTGCCCAGCTAATCTGGCAGAACAACTAAAGTGAGAAATGCATTGGAAACAGTGACTGGAAACTTGACATTTATATTATCTTTATTGTAAATGCATTTTTTTTTTCCAGCTGTGAGATGGTTATTAACATTATCTAAATACCATCTATGCTGATTGAAGACTGTGAATACATAAAAATCAAGTGCCAAACAATTTTCATGCTGCTATTAACAAAATAAAAACTAAATGTCACTTGATTCTAAAATAACAGCAAAATCTGCATTCTGACCGCTGCCCGATTGCACAATGTTTCTATAATCTACAAACACCGGACAGAAAGATTAAAGGCTGAGAAGTGGATTGTCCTGCTACAGAGGTTTTTCGAAGATCGAAGTAACACTGAAGGGGCAAGTCTTTATTTTCCTTTGTGACCAAGCTGTTCCATAGGAAGAAATGCTAAAGCATTATTTATTCTTGACAAATATTCAAAAAAATCATTCATTTTTGTGGGTAGCATCAGAAAATTGATTAAACTTTGAGGTAATAAGCTTTTCTTACAGGACAGAGCTGTTCACAAGTTCGGGCGATGATGCGGATGGTGGTAGGAGTTTGTACTGTAATTGCTGGGTTCCTGGTTCAAATCCTGGCTCCATCTGTTATTAGTGTGTGACTGGGTGAATGACTGAATGTAGTGGGAAGCGGTTTAGGATCCATTGGCTTGATAAAGCACAATATAAGCACAAGACATTTACCCATTTGTTATGTAAATGTCTGTTACAGTTCCAGACATTCACATATCTGGAACTGTAACAATTAAAAACTCTACAGTTTAAAGGAGATTCAGACCCATCCTGACTAAGTCACCAGTCCTTTTGAAGGTAGCAATTCATCTCATTAGGACAATTATGCATGTTTACTTGTACAGCACATATAAAGACATGATTGATAATCAAATCCTTATTGTACTATTGTGTAAATATTTAGGAATTACGATTGACCATCTTCTGTATTGAAAAAAACAAAACAAACAATATATTTCCTTCGACACCTGAGGTCCTTTTGAGCAAGTAAATAAATTCTTGTGTTCTATTCCTCAGTGATCATGAGTGTTCTGCAGTTCTGCAAAACTGATATGAACGATTTTCTTGTGTTAAAAATTCTGAGCTCTTTCATCAAGTGAAAAAATAGCTCTAAGATTGAGGACCACCCAGCTGAAAAACTCCATGACTCATCTTGTCATAGTAATATGTTGAGATTAGCTAAATACATTGTCTTTGACCCTGACCACACTGCTGTCATCTGGTCAAAGATTCATGGCTCCACAGTTTAAATAAGTTAAACAGAGAAATGCTTTTTCAATCCCCAGTGTGGAATGGCATTACCTTTTTGTTGTACCAGGGACACATCTGAAATTTGCAGTACACTGGCTTTTGAAGACTGATATCGAATAGACCTGCTATAAGGCAACAACGATCCTGCATTTTCACACATCCCATTCTGACCCTGGCACCTTGTGTCTGACCTGAGAGTGAACGGTGATCTGTCTAGGCTTCAGTGATAATGACTAAATAGCATTTTCAGTGTACTGGAAATGTTGGTGAGAAGAGTTTCCAATAATTTATTTGGAGAATGAAGTAAAAGAAATGTTATTCAGAATGATATGTGAGACTTTTTCTTCAGTCATGCAGCATACCTTGCAGTGAATCCTCTTTATTGGATTCAACGCTATTAAGAATTGGAGTCAACTTTTTCATCAATAAATTCCCAGTGGATGAGATGAAATAGGAAAAAGATTTGATGATATCATCCTAAGGGAGCATACATAAGCCATGATAGTCATCTTCCTCTTTATCGTAGGAATTTATTCTGCGAAGAGGAATGTTTTTACACAATATAAACCATTATTGTAATTTTTTAAAAAAAATTAAAAACCATTGGTGTAACTCATCTTTGTTTTTTAAAAAAGTGTAAAAGTGATAACTGTGTAAATCTTCCACCGTCTTTGAAGTTCCTCTATCTCACTCAATGTTTACTCTTTTTTTCTGCCTCACTCCTTTTAATACTGCCCAATCACATCCCATCAATCATCATGTCTGCTCTTCTTCCCTGCCCATCTTTCTCTCCCATCCTATCCCCTCTTGGAAAAGTGGCCCCAAAGACTTCTGATGCATCATCTTGGATTCAAACAGGATAATTGGATTTGAAAGCACAGGGTCTGCTGGCAAGCAGGAAGAGAGGACAGAGGACGGGAAAACAATGTAGGAAAAAGAGAAGGAGATAAGGTGCAGCATAGATGGAAGTAAAGAAAAGATAAACAGGAGAGTTGGAAAATGTGTTTGCATCAAAAATGCAATGGTGCATAATAACTACAGAGTAGATCAATTTAACAGCTGCACCTTATAATTATGAATATTTTGTCTTTGTAGGTTTAAAGAGGTTTTGTAAAGATTGACATAACCTTAGATGATGTATGGGAGCTATCACATCATTTTCTATAAGTGGTATGAACACCAGCTAATTGGGGCAGGCGAGTGAGTGAGAGCGCATGGTACGGAGTTTGCAGCTTGAAACAGTCCATGTACTCATTGCAATCTTCAGTATCTTTTTTCTTCTATTTTTATTCAGCTCGCTTCCTTTTGTTTACAATATTCTATCTACTTTATGATTTCCTAATATTTCTGTTTCTTAGTTTATCACCTTTTTGGTTTGTATTTGAAATCATTTCTCTATTAAGATATGTTCTGCTGATTGCTTTGTAACATGAATTCTATATTTGTTTTCATTCAGCTTCTGCTTTCTATTCCTTGGCTTAATATTCCCTAAATTATGTCCATCTTCTGATCTCTCTAAGCTGTTTTCAGTTCATTTATTTCTTGTTCCAGTTCTCTGGTTCATCTTTCTGAGAAGGTTCTGTTTTCCCTCATTGAGTCTTTTTGTTGTCTTATCAACTCTGCCTTCTGACTGCCTGTCTGGATTTGTTTGTGTAAGCAACTCTGAAATTCTCTTGCTAATTCCCATCCTTTGGATAACAAGATTGATTGTTTGTAGCTCCATGTAGACATACACCACATCCACTCACAAATTAGAAACTGCAACGTTTCTGAATTCAACTGATTGTACTTGTGGCGTTGCAACCTCCATTCTCCTAATGCAGTGATGGTACTGCTGTGAAACTGTTATCCTAATGCTGTAGTACACATGCAACTTAAAATCCAATGCAGTATTGGAAGTAGTGGACACTGCCACCAGCCTTTAAGCAACTCAGAAGTTCTCTACCAATGACACCCTGGGCACAGGATGGGAGAAAGACACTGTGAACTATCTCTGTTAAGCAGCAATCCTCTAAGCATAAAGGTACTTTGATGTTAGCTAAACAAATTATTCCCAAAATGTTTTTATTCACACTTAATTCAACAACAAATTTTACACCATCACTTCTTCTCTACTTGTTTTTCCTCTTTTGTCACACTTAAAATTTCAAGTCAATAAATAATGGTTTCACATACAAAGGGAAAAAAGCTTTCCAAACCAACCTAAATCTAAAATACTGCATTTCAGACAGTTCACAGCATAACACTTTTTTTTTCTTTTTCTCACTTGACATGTTTTACTTTTATGAACTATGAGCATATCATAAAATGTGGATCACCAACTCAGCTTGCAGCTACCGCTCACCTCCCTGTGGTGAAAGGCCAACAAGATGGCACGTTCTCCACAAGAAGCCGGAAAACAATCGCATTACGTGAGACCTTATTTAATCAGTGTGGGAGCTTGCAAATGTTCACCTGATCCCCGCAGGTGAAGAACACAGAATAGGTGCTGCTGATATGCAGTTGACTTGTCACATTTGCTTCACGGTAAATTACTCGTTGTCAGTAGGTATGAACAGATCTCCTCTGGCTCTGTGACTTCCTCTGCCACCACCGTGGGAGCCGTCGGCTTTGTGGAGCGCACGCAGATGCACTCCGGCACATGAAGACGCTCCCCTGATATCCTCGCTGCGACTTGTTCCATCAGTGCTAATAAAGGCAGCCATATCAGCATGATGATGGAAGTGAAGTGCTGGGGTGAATGTGTGGTTGCTGGTTTGTGCAGGAGTCTAACATAAGAACTGCCATTCCAGCTTATGATCATGAAAATGAGAATGTAAAAGGCACCTTAAATTCTTCCCGACACTATTTGATGTTTAAATAGCTGCTCCTCTCCCTCAGCTATTACTCCAGTTCCTCACACTCACTTCTTTTCCACCTTTGTCTGCCTTGTTATTTGTCTGTTTGCTCGCTCTGTCTCTCCATTACTTTTTGTTTTCTGTCTGTATTTCTCATTCTCTCTTAACTTTCAGCTTTTCTTTCCTTTCTTCTTATCCCAAAGGCTTCCTGTCTTTGTCTTCCTCTTGCTCTATCCTTTGTTTTTTTTCTCTCATATCTATGCTTTCCTTGGATGGTTTCTCTTTTTATTCTCAATCTCTGTACTTTGAATTGCCTTGTGTATGGGTGACACTATATGAATAAACGTACCTTGCCTGTTAGACATTTCAGTATTTTAAAACCTATTGCATAACTGTACAGATTAAACCTATTGTATTAGTAGTTCTGCTTCTCCTTAGCCAGTCTCCTTGAGAGGGGGTTGGTCAGTCTTTCACTCGGGAGTTGCCTCTGTTGACAGGTGCCAGACAGGAACGGTCACCCATCTCTGTGCCTGTATGTTACACTGTCTAGTGCTTGAGAGTGAAGCATCCCTTCACTTATGCGTGGGGCACTGAGTTCTGAATGTAATTTATTTCTATGCATAACAGCTGTTCAGATTACCCTCCCTTTTTGGAGTCTCTGGAGAGAGTCCTGGAGATTACTACTCACGGAGACTCCCTGGTTCTGCTGGGGGACTTCAGTGCTCATGTTGGCAATGACAGTGAGACATGGAGTGATGTTGTTGGGAGAAAGTTTCTCCATCCTCTGATATGAACCCAAGAAATGTTTTATTATTAGATTTCTGTCTTCATCATGGATAGTTCCTAACAAACCCCATGTTTAAGCACAAGGGGTTTATCGACTTTGTTGTCATTTCATCTGATCTGCGTTCACATGTCTTGGACACCTCGGTCAAGAAAGGAGGAGCGCTGTCAACTCACCACAACCTTCTAAATACAATTTTTTAAGTGACATTTGTTCAAATGCATCTAAAATAAAAAGAACATGATCAGATGCAGATACATATTTCTCTTTTTCATTGCAGTTTTGCTGATACTTAAAATTGGCACATATTTCTTCTTATTCTGTCTCTTAACCATCTTATTTGTGTTTCTTCCTGCTGGTACTCTCCTCTAGTCAAACAAGCTCAGGCTCTGCAGCTTTGTTTCGGTTGAGCCTTAGCCACGGCAGGCATTAGCAAAAACATGTAATGTCGAGCTTTGCAGATTGTCTTGACAACCCCCCAAAACACAGAGTTAGAAGATGGAGAGAAATTAAAATTTCTAAGAGAACATGTCACAACACATTGTTTTCTATGTAGTTTATTTTCCTTAATTGCACAGAAATAATGAGTCTGAATACCTTTATTTGCAATTGCATGTTTTTTATAGCAGAATTCTAGAAACTGATTAACATAATTCAATGAAAATCAATTTAGTTTATTCACAATTAAATGCTTCTAGTTGAGTCTTGATAATTGGGTTTTGTGTTTAAATGGAATATATTTTCAACAAAGTAAAAATGAAAGCCTCTCAGTTCACATAGAAAGAACAAATATTTATTTTTATCATTAAGGCAAAGAAACAGGTTGACAAAAGTAAGACCTAAGAACAAAAAAAAAAAAAAAACATAAAATAAGTGGAAAAGAGATAAACAATATCTTGACAAAATGAATGTTTTGTTGCATGGTACTCTCCTTTTTCTTAAAACCTTTGCTTTTGAAAAATCAAAACTCCAACCACATAAATAATGTCATATGTGTCAGCAAGTTGTTTTTTTTTAAACTCAGTGCATCTAGATTCCAAAGCATGAAGCAATTATTCTTTTTTAGACCAGAGAGGAAAGGCATATTTCGTTCACACATCTCATTTTTAATATTTTTGTCTCGTGGCTTGCTCTGTGTCCTCCCCATTAAATTTGTTGAGTGCCATTTCCTTTCCACAACTTCTCTTTCCCGTGTGACAACTCCAGTCCTGAGCTGTGCACCTTAGACATTATTGATTTTATTTCATTGTCTCACACCATCAGTGCTTGGCTCTCATGAGCTCTTGAGCCATCCATTCATCATTATTTCAGAAATCACATGTTATCGACACAAACTTGTGTTTCACACACCAGTTGTGCTGGATCCCACGTGACTGCATAGCCTTGAAATCTTAGGTTTGCCCTCCATCAGTCATCCTTCTGTCTCTCATTTATACATGGCTTCCTCTCCCACTTCTGTCCACAAGTGACAGTTGTTAAATGATTGAAGAGCCATACTTATGAACTGTCCAGCTCTCACCTTTAAGTGGATACTGGACCTTGAAACCAACAACCATTTTTGCTGAACCTCCCAATATGACTGTTGGAAGCTGTGAAACTTGTATATACATGCTCAAAAAGACTATATTTTTTGGGGAAAAAAAATCATTTTATAGATTGTACACAAAAAAAAACCATTGGAACAGTTATTTACCAAATGTACAGGGACAATAGTCTAATATTATAATAATAATATTGTTTTTTTATATAGCGCTTTTTTGACCACCCAAAGCGCTTTATACACATTTATACACCGATACGCAGATCGGTAGGCAATTTGGGGTTAAGCGCCTTGCCCAGAGGCACATGGACATGTGACAGGAGGAAGCTGGAATCAAACCTACTACCTTCCGATTGCAAGACGACTACTCTTACCACTCCGCCACAGTCGCCCCTAGTATTCAATAATATTGTAATGCTGCACAATATTCAATAATGTACAGTGTTTTCAAACCCCTTCTCTGTCATAACAACACCACTGTCCTCATGGACCCATTGACTATTATGTAAGCACTTTGGTGGTGACAGTTAAGGGGTTAAAGTTCACTGCATTCATGACAGTTACCGTAATTTCCGGACTATAAGCCGCGACTTTTGTCTCACGCTTTCAGCCCTGCGGCTTGTACAATGATGCGGCTTATTTATGCATTTTTCTAACCGCCACCAGGGGCGCTCGAGCAGAAAAGGTAAGAGTGAGACAGGTGGAATATATGTGTAGAGGAAGACGCAAGTTCAATGTAACGTAACACGTCTCCTTGCTCAGGAGGAAGATGAAGACGGCTTTCAGTGACTTTTACCGGTATGTTTTTTTTAACCAGCCCTGTTAGTGCTGTGCTACCGTATTGCTGCTGTTACTGCCATGTCTCTTTTGTCGGTATGTTTTTTTTTAACCAGCCCTGTTAGTGCTGTGTCACTACCGTATTGGTGCCGCGTTACTGCCGCATCACAGGCACTGTTTGGGAAAAAAAAGCTAAGATATATTACTTAAACTTTGAAAACTCTTTCTGTGTACCGTCTGTATGTAGGCACATGCGGCTTATGTATGTACAAAATGTTTTTTCCTTTAAGAATGTACTGGGTGCGGCTTATAATCAGGTGTGCTCTATAGTCCGGAAAATACGGTACTTATGTAGACAGATGTAATTTAAGAGTTTCTGTTCTGCAAGTGATAGATGAAAAGATTATGCTTTAAAAAAAATCTGAATCAGTAATTAAGTTTCTTTTAACTGTCATGCACAAAAATAAATGTCTTTGTCTCAATATATATTTTACACTACATAATTCATTTGTCTCATTGATTAAATCTATGGTGCATGTGTACCCTTGTCTTTTAAAGAACCAGACTGGTACAGTCTTCTATTGGAAGTGGGACAAAATTAAAGTGTTTCAAGGATGTTGGTGAAAGACAACATTCTCGAACTATGCAGTCTGCCATAGTTCTAACCTCCAGATGGTGGCCAGGCATTTCTAATAGCATCAGTAATACTATAAGAATTTGCATCAACAGACATTTGATGAGTTCGCTTGGTTAAGACTTTGCAAGGAGAAGCAATGCACTCCTTAATGAGGACACAGCATTTGTAGGGAGAGATGATGTCAGAGGCAACGTGAGACAGGTGACTGATAATTTGTGTAAACATTACGCTTCATTTTATTTTTTTTGAGTGGAATAATTGACGCTTCTGATGACTTTTCAGTTTTAAGGAGCTCAGTTGAACCCAGTTAAATGACACATAGCAAACTGTGTGGGGTGCTTGTGTACATCTGCAGAATCTGAGTCACACAGGATGCATGTTTGTCTTTACCTCTCTGTAAAACTGTCCCCTGGTGTGGTTTTTATGGCCACAAGCCTTTCATTTGAATGGTGTGATTCATGCATAGGCCTTGTTCTTCCCTTTATATGCTGAGCTTACGTGTGCAATTGCATATAATACAAGCATTAGTCTCCACAACATAAGAGCGTTCCACAGGACGGGATTGGCCCCACAGCAGTTCTATCATGAAATATAATGAACAAATTTTTCACTGGGAGAAGATTGGAGAGAGAAATAGTGGTGGTATAAGGGGAGAGGTGTCGCGAGGGAAAGAGAAGGTAAAAATGTCTGTTTTAAAAGCTTAAGCGAGTGCATGTGATGCATAAAGAGATGTTAAAGGGGGTGTAACACTGATGCAATAATTTGCTGCAAATGCTGTATAGCATTACATAAGCAGAAATGTACAGTATTATGCATATTAGTATTCGCACCAGTTTTGTTTACCATTGAAACAATTAACAGTGTGGAGTTGGGCATTTGCACAGAAAAGCTATTATCAACAGTTCTGTACTGTATAATCTGTTTCTATTATGTTTCTGTAGATTTCCGACATGTTCTGGGGACATTATGATCAACTGCAATCTAAATTATATTATTAAATAAACAGATAGTACTCCTTTAAATAAATTAAGTTAGTGGACTTGACTTGGCCTAGAACTTTTCTCTTTAGCTCTAGGGCTTTATTTGTTATGTACTCTGCATTTATTTGCCATTTTTCAGTGTCCAGGTCATTAGGGACCTAGTAACCCTCAATGGACCCAAAATTAACATTTTTCTTTTTTTTTTTAACGATGAAATTACTTTACTATTGCTCATTTTACTGTACTGATTCTCTACTGTGCATCAGATTAACACATTTTACTAGAAATGAAAATACAAAAGCTGCTGAATCATCGTTATGAGTATGTTACTGTTATTTTAACATTAAACCATTTACAGTGGAAACAAACAAAGAATTGGACCCTTTGTATTAGTGAAAAATATTCCTGCAGCAAAACTAATGGTTTTTATAATCCTGCATGCTGGACAAAGCCTGACCATCAAACAAAGCAGATATGCAAGACGTCTCACTAGGAGGATATACTTTGTCATTTCACTTTACACTAAAACCTGTTAACAAAGCCAATATTTGTCTGAATATTACATTTAAGTAATCCTCTTTCTCTCAAAACACAAGTCACAGCTAAACATTACCACAAGCTCTGGAATCCCCGGTATAATTCATCTGCCTATAGCTTTCAAAGGCACTTTGAAGATGTTGTTCACCATTCAGTTTTAATACCAAACAGTAATGACAGTTCTTACAGTGACCTGTAAGAACTGTACAGTTCACTGTACAGTTCTGTGCAGTGCATGCTGCTGTTTTAGAACAATGAAGTCCCTCAGGATACCCGAACCAAGGATACTTACAGGAAAACCCTGTGCATATTTGTTTGATTATTTTGGCTCATTGCTATCTTCTTGTGACCAAGCCTTTGTTCTTTTACCAATTGATTCTTTCAGTTTTGGTTGTTTCAGAAAACATTTTTAAGGTACCGAGGGCCATCTACTGAACACTTTATACTGACCATCTATGAGTTGTTACCTGATTTAAGAGAGTTTCTTTTTTTTTAGTTTTTTTAAGTCCTCCCAGGTGTTATCTTCTATTTAGTAATGCTAAAGTCCAGTTTGATTAAACAGCAAAAAAACCCAATTGTTGAAAAAAACACTGCACAATTAAACATTCAATAAAATGCAAACAATTAAGGCATGAGAAAATTTAAGAAAAGCATGAAACAAGAGACAGGAGCATTAAACAACACAATTCCAATAGTCAGAACTCGTTCTGATTAAAAACCAAAAAAGGAAAAGTAGTTTTATAAGCACGTGATGTGAATGGACAGTTTGTTTCACAAGTTAGGAGTAGTCACAGCAATGGTCTGGTTTGTGCTAATGTGAGAAAAAAAAAAAAATATGTATAGATATATTTCTAAGCTGTTAAATGTTACCTAAGATCTGCATCAATTTTCAGTCGAATTGATTTTTTTTGGTGTTTACTATTTCCAGGTATTGTTGACTGCTCTTGTTAAATGTATTTGAATTGTATATATTTAGAATTTGAACCTTTTAGCTTCAGTTTCTTATGTTAGGTCTGAATTTACAATAACAATTATTTAAAGCAATCTTCCTATAGTTTTCAAATTACATTTTTATGCAAGAAGTGTATTCAGTGATTTTATTACTACTTAAAATATTGAGAACTGCAGACCAGAGTCTAGCGAACCATCAATAATAAATGCTGAACAATCCTGTATTTTAATTAAATGATGCCAGAAACTGCTCTTGATCATTCTGCCTTTCACAACAGTCTTTCCTGCTTGCCGTTTTTATCTTTTGTCTGTTTTAAAACTGCATCTCTCTCTTTGCTTGCTTACTTTTCTTCTTACTTCTGAAGAGGTTGCCATGGTTACAAAGAAAGCTTTCGTGTAACAGGCAGCAAAGAGGCAGAATGTTTCCACTGATGGAGAATCGCTCAACTTCACACATGGCTGCCATTATTGGTTTATGTTCAGGCAGAAGTCTAAACCATTATTCCATACTGTAAATGACACAGACAGACATATAACCGGCAGTGTTTTGATCATCCTTCTGCCTGGATAAATCATATTATGTCTGTTGTGACAGTTTATATGTGACATCCTGTGATGAAGCCACAGAATCTTTCTTTACCGCAAAAGTCACCATTTATCCATTATATTTGGGTAATGTTTCTTTTAATATATTATTTACATTTGTAATATTGTCAGAAGTATTATTCAGTATTTGTTCATATAAAGATTTCAGAAGATGATTGCTGCCTTCTGCTTTTAATTGGTCATCAGAGATAGTTACACCACAAATAAACAGTGCAGATTGTTCTAGATACTTGTTTTTATTTTCACCAAAAGTAGTCTGATAATTGAATGCTTGCATAACAGGCTTTTAACTTTTATTTTGCAATCCAAAGCCTCTGCAGTCATAGCGGCTCAACAGGAGATGGCCTTCGGCATGATTGGTTAGAGCAAACAAAGCAGAGCTGACAGTAGGCCAATAGAAGAGCAGCAAGCTGAAGGTAACTCTTTTGTCACCAAGTGACGGATTATGAACCACATTGAGGTTGGAAACAGGGACTCAGCATACTTTTAATGTCACAGAATATATAATATGAGCAATGGGCCTCTTTAGTCAAGGTTTTGGTAGATCACTCATTCAGTAGATAGTTTTAGGTTGTTCTCTTACCACTTTCAACATTTTATAGCCCTAAGTGAGTTGATTTATTCCAAATGTCTCTTTTTAAGGCGTAACTGGCTGAGTAAATGGAGAAATAAAGAAATAAGGAATAATGAACCACAGTTGTACCCCTGAGTCACTGCCTTTCAATCATTGACTTGATTTCTCTGTCTTATACTTCTCCTTTTTTACTTAGGTTTTCATCTGTTCAAAATCTCCTGACATACATTTCTGGCCTCATGTTCTCTGTCATTGTATCAGGGAGAAAGTCTTATTAATTCCACAGGGAATAATTCTTTTGTTGTTTGAAGCACAGCTGTCATGTGTCTTTGTCATGAACCTGTTGATTAAATTATGCTTCATCTCAAGTCTGCTGCTCTGTGAGTATCATTCTGACTGTGAATCACCTTTACCTGTGAGGCAGTCTTCATTCTTTTGCACCCTCTTTCCTTCATAGAGACTTTTCCTCTTCAGATTAATATGTAGAAAGTTACATTTACTGATGCCTGAGGATACAGGAGTTGTATAATTATGCACTGCTTTGTGGTGGTATCTTAATAAGTTTGAAATTTTGTTGGATATTTGTCTTGGGAAGCTTGACAGCTTGTTTTTTTTCTTTTCTGTACTGCGTTTGATGCTACTTGTCATCCAGAACACTGAAAATCTTTAACTTTCTTGATTGTATTTTTTCTCTCTGAGTCCCTCTCTTTTTTAACCTTTTTCTCTCTTTGTTTCTTATTCAACAGATCATCCTGCTTGTCACTTTCTTTTGTTTTTGTCCCTCCTGCTGCTCCATGACATTTCGTCATGGTTTTCACCTTTAATTCTCTGCTTCTCAGCGTTGTACTCCCCTGTCGGCATCAAGGGGGGAAAAAAATAGAAAATTAAGAAAAGTTTATATAGTAACGGTGAAGTTAGATAGACATAAAGACCACACAAGCAGATGAAAGAAAAAGGTGAAAAGGAAAGAAAGGAGCTTAAAATCATCCTCAGACTAACAGTACTTGGCGAAAGCGAGGAGAACAGTTTTGACTTTTGCCACTCTGAGCCTGAAGGCAGTCATTTTTTCTCAGGTAGAAGCTGTTAAAAGAGGAACTCCACAGAGGCTTTGAGATGTCAGTCTACATCAGCTGCTCAGGCACAGCGGCAGGTCTTAGGCCTCATCTTTTTGAACTCCAGAAATGAAGTACAAACTGTCACAAATTAGACGAAGATTAATTCAGCATCACATTCGTCAGTGTCTTTTTGTTGAATTGCGCTTTCCTGGTGGGCGTAGTTGTGTCTGTAGCAGCTGTGCTGAATGTGTTCTGGCTGAAGATTTACATCAGCTACTGCAGGCTGACATGATTACTTACACAGTCATATTCTGATATTCTGTTGATATAATGGTTGGAGTGTTTATCATTCCTTTGCTTACCTGACAAATGTGTGATGGATGTTGTGACTATGGGGTGTGGTAAAATTGTATTTTACTGCAATCTGAGAGTAATTTAGCTAGCAGCCACCCCTATCCTTTCAGATTAAAGTTAATGCTTTTTTTCACAAGAGTGGAAGTTCAATTTCACTATCATTTTTCAGCTGCATGGCACTGATATTTATATTGGCAAAAACATATATCAAATTCAAAACTCATGCATTTTTACTGAATCTCCTCACCGTGGGATGTTAGTTTTATTATTTTTATTATTTTGGATGCAACACACCCCAGATTCAACCATGTACCATAAGTCCATCAGCACAGAACCCCTTCACCATACAAGCAAGAATGCCCTACAGGGAATGGAGCTGCTCAAAGGAGCCCAGAGAGACTGATCTGAGGACGTTCAAATGTTTGACCCTAACCTTTACTTAGTTTACTTGCAGAATTTTCCACGCAGAACAGGTATACTTTCTATATTTACTCACGTTTCTAAAATAAATAAATACTAGTTTCGACAGGCATCTCGTAGAGATGCATCAGTTGGTTTATACTATCATGAAATTATTAGAGGGGGAAAAAAGAAAAAGAAACAAAGATATTAAAGGTTTAGGTGCAGAGATAAAAACCTTCTCTGCACTTCACGGAAACACACTCTGGTGTATATAATAGGAAATTTCACTGTTGTGAAGTAGAGATCATAAGATGAAAGAAAAAAAAAAAAACACAAGCAAAGGTAAGAGAGAAAGCAAGAGGCAAGATACTGAGAACTTCCAAAAAGTTTCTCCACTTTCAGCTGTGTATCTGTGCAGGCTTACAGAGCAGAAAATAACAAGTCAGATGAAATCAAAGCATGCAGACATTGCAGGAAAAATTAGGACTTAAACTTATATTACCAAAAGGGCAAATGCAAAGAGAATATTGGCCATGAACAGATGGCAGGGGAGAGAAAGCAAAGGGTTTACCTTTGATGTTTTCAGTAATAAAATCTAACATAAAACAAACCTGAAAGAAGCTAGTCAAAGCAATCTAATTAAATCACCCTACAGTCTCACAATCACAGGCCAAATTAATACATTTTGTACTAAAAACGCAAAAAGAAAAACCTTAAGCAAGCCAAGAACATGAGCCTTCCTAAACTGCAGGGGAAATTGAAAAACATCACACATCAAGAAATGGTTGATTAAAGATATACTGCATGGCAGAATAATTAGACAGTCAAGTATTCATTTTTGTAAAACTGTCTCTTTTGTAGTTTCATTGGTCCTGTTCTTTTATCTGTAATAAAATACAGATTCCAAATTACGTCTACAGCCAGAGACTTTTGGCCCAGGCTAATTTCTGAAAGCCCATTAAAATTCAGTGTTCATAATTTGTGACATTATAACAATCATGATTTGTTATAATGATTTATAACAAATTATTAAATATGCAAAGCTGGTATGTGGAAATTGTGTGCACAAAAGTAAACACAACATTTTGTGTAGCTTTCCTTTAAGTCTCTCCTTTCTGAACATACTACTGCAAATGTGTGTGTATTTAACTGTGAGCACATGTTCATGTTCTTTTCATGTTACAGTTTCTGAGACTGATCACTGGAATCTAAGATATGTTACAGGTAAATCTTCTATTGACTGTGATGATCAACTCCAACTAAACCCCCAAAGTCTCATGGACATTTCAGCTGACTTATTCTCATCACTGGAGGGTCTCTTTCTTTTCTTTTGAAAAACAGAAATCACATTACTGCTTTATCTGCAGATTATCTGTAAAATAAATGACCACACACATTATAAAACCATTACTAGAAAAACATTGTTGTGTCTGCCATTTGCACAGTTTCCGTCCCATCTGCTTTGTGGCAAGCCTGACATAGGAAGAAGGAGAGGAAGACAAAGTGTTCAGCTCAAAAGATTTTTTTTTGTCTACCCCAGGAGGGTTTCTTACTGATAGAAATGTCCCATAAATATCTGTCAGCCATGATAAGAGCTTATTTCTGTGCTACCTTTATTATCTGTAAAAGCCCTGGATACAATGGGGCATTCTTTATGGAACGAAACAAGATAATGTCATCGCAGACTTCCATAAGGCCAGAGAAGTTGAAGCCATGGTTCTCTATTGTGGGAATGTCACCCCATCAGATAAATATGATGAACAGCTATTCATATTAGTTCTATTAGTGACAAATACATATTTTACTTGACACTTTATGATTTTTTTTCACTCATCATGACTTTTTTTGAGACCAGTTTTGGTCAAACTTTTGCTTAATTTTATGGAGCAGAAGATTCAAAGCATCTCCTAAAAAAATTAAACCTGCTCATGGTTATGGTTAATCTTTGTAGCAGAATGGCATTGTCAGCAATTTTCCCTCACTACCATTACATGCTATTTTTATACCAGCAATTTGTTTTGAAGGATTGTAAGAAGAAAAAGCCTTTTCTGTCCAATTATCACAAATTTAGACATTTGTACCTTTGACAGCAAACACACCAGATTGATTTGGTGTCAAATAAAGGAAGAAAACACGGACAATTACAGTCTCAGGTGATGGCATGATGAACCACATTGCAGTCCGTTACATCTGAAATGCTGGAATTTTTAGAGGAAAACCTCATTTCCTCTAGGAAAGTGAAAATTTCTCATTTTTTAAGCATTTTTTGCTCATCTTTTGAAACCAAAACTTATCAAAAGTATTTGACCAAATTAATACAGAAATGGTTCACCAGACACCAAATGATCTTTCCTTCATGGTTATCTTAGATCTAAATCTAGATGTAAATACTATTGGAAACCTGTGGGTGTACTGGAAGAGAGCAAAGCCTAAGAGAGGATCCTGAACAAAGATACTGTTCAAAAAGAAAAGAGCAAAGATCTATTTCTGTATTCTCTGAAGCGGTATATTAAAAAGCAATCTACTATTTTATTGACTAAAGTTATCTACATGAAGTATAGACAACAGAGGACCAATAAGTATGTCACAAATGATTTAAGTGACATAATTATTTATTCTGAATTTTTCAGAATAAATAATGTTCTCAAATTAAAAGTTGGCTCTTTTTAAATTTTGTGTGGTGGCTTTTGTACATGCCATTATACCAAAGAAATTCCATATTGTAGCTAATAAAACCACATATCTCCCTTTCTGCTCTCCCATTCCATTACAGGTATTTCACCAACATTTCCCTCAGTGGACGAGATTATTCCTTCAACAGCGATGGCTACCTGTCCAATCCCCTGATCGATGTCATTTCCTACACCAACGGCAGAGGCTGGGAGGAGGTCAGTACACAACAGTGCACACTCCTGCTAAATATCACAATGCAGCAACAAGATAAGCTAACTGCAATTTCACACTCCATCAGACATGCTAACTCATCACTGTACGTATATTTCCACCTCTCTGCTGTTGCACAGCTTCTTTTACTCCTATATCTCATTAGATCTTCCCCTCCTTTCCTTTCCTGCTCTTGTCTAGTTTTGTCAGCCTTGTTACCCACTGCTAACTCACAGTCCAATATCCTGTCCATCAGAAGCCTGTTTAACAATTGCACAGTAATACCACCAAATTCGAGCTCTGCCCTCCATGGAAACTTTTCAACTCCACCAGTCCTCCTTCGACCAGAAAGAAACAAGAAAACCTCTTTGCTTTTGTTTCCCTCTGCTTCATTTGCTGCTGACCTTTAAGACTCGATATGTTTATCAGTGAGGGCGGACTGAAGTGTGAAGTGTAGCTTTGTGAGTTTTAGATTTCAAAATAGGTAAGAGGTTACTTTTCACCTTTCTATTAAATCAGAGCATGAGTGAGAGAGATTTATCTTGGAAGAGAAGTTTATCATGTTAGGTGACCTTAGATCTGTGCAAAATACATTAAACCCTAAACTATGAAGGTGGTGTATTTCTATCTCTCACTAACGGTTTCTTTGCATTGAATCTGTCCAAAGCCTACATAACATTACCCACAAACTGCTTTTTCCTTATCAGGTTTACACTACTGTTTTATCATTTTTGGCCTACACACTACTAAGATAAACATTAGCAACTTTCCAATTCTGTGTTACAGTGAATGTCCCATTTTGACATTTCGTTCTATTTAGCAGAGGGAACTTGGCTGACCTACACAGATCGTAAACATCCACATCTTCATTACCATGCTGTGCAGCCTTAGTAAAGCTCAGTAATAAGGATGAATTGAAGGACATGCCTGCAATCAGATTCCTCTAGTCTGGGAGCAGATTTAGGGCAAAATGTTAAAAATTACTGTAACAGGCCATGTTCATTAGGCCCCGGTGATCTAAATGCACAGTTAAATGTCTCTTCAGTTGGCTTATGTGGAAACTGTGGGTCAGGTGTTAGGGTTATACTCCACAAATTTTTGAAGAAAATTTTGGGCTTATTTAACTGTAATTTTTCTGACCCACATTTCTGTAAAATTGAATATCCCCACTTCTCCAAACACAGACACAAAAACATTAAGCAATAAATTATTTGAATGAAGTTGCATGAAAATCAAGCTGCATATTTTTTGGATTCAATATTATACATTTAAAGTTTACTTATACCTTGCCATAGGCAAAATACAATAGACCCTTGGTATTCTCAAGGGTTAATGACCACAGCTGCCCCCTATCTAAAATTAATTAACATTTGAGACCCCCTCTAAGATGGCTTAATACTTTTAATTCAAACACCAAATACACCTCAATATACATGGAAACCATCCTAGTATTACACCAGAAGCGAATGTCTTTTTTGCCCCTAATGTCTTCGGGGCATAAAAAAATCAGCACCAAGGAAAATAACAAAGCACTTAGAGATTGGCTGATTTGCAGTCAAGAGTGTTCTGCATAGCATTGCACCTTGGTATTTCAAAAGAAAAAACACAGAAAAAAAAAATATAGGTGAATAGTTTAATAATGAACTGGAGGGGGTCCACTGTAAAATGAGGTCTGCAATGTTTGTTTTGTCACAAAACTGGCACTTTATGTAATCTTTTCCTCACAATTTCTCACTGCCTGAATGTTTTACATATATA
>CAEFZY010007768.1:0-28142 GCA_903066815.1 Brachyrhaphis roseni | reverse complement strand
CATGGAGATAGTCACTGACTTGCTTCGCAAGTCAGTGACTACTCTCCTTATGCATTGCTATGGGCAGGCCCCAATAAAGAAAGAGGCGTTCTATTGGGTGTAGAGTAATAGGTGCCTTCCCATGCAATGCATGGAGATAGTCAATGACTTGCTTCGCAAGTCAGTGACTACTCTCCTTATGCATTTATGGGCAGGCCCCAATAAAGAGACATTCTATTAGGTGTAGAGTAATAGGTGCCTTCCCATGCAATGCATGGAGATAGTCACTGACTTGCGAAGCAAGTCAGTGACTACTGTCCTTATGCATTGCTATGGGCAGGCCCCAATAATAACTATAATACTGATAACACCTTAAACATAACATTTCACACATTTAAATTCCAATTCAAGTTTAAATTGAGCTTTGAATTATTTTTATTTTAATATAAATATTCAATGTTTGCTGTAATACAGATAATTCCTGACGTATAATTACAGCATAATGAGAGCTTATCAGCGCTGCTGGCAGGCTCATTTGAATTTTTACTTTTTAATCTTAAATATTACAAAGAACATGTGGACAACATAGGTACAGTACAGTAAAACAAGAAATAAAGTAAAATAGAAAAATAAAACTAGCTAAGTAACTAAAATGGACAGATAAATTCACCCAGTTGAATTTTTTATTGGTTTCTGTATAAATATTCCTTTTTTTCCAGCATTTGGTTAATTTCTCCAGCTCAGTTCTCAAGGTAAACGTTCAAGTTTCTTCTTATTGTACATTTCTTTTATAATTTCTCACCAGTGGTCCGTTTGTAGCCATTTCCGAATTATGATTTTCCTATTACTTGCTGAAAGTATCTTAAGGAGGCATTTCACCTAAAATAAAGATCTGGAACATTATTAGAGTGACGTCAGACTAAGGTTTTTGTGCAGAGCCAGAGTGTGTTAAAGGAGCAGCTCATTTTTAATGTTAACTAAACATATGGATTTATCAGAGCAGTGTTGTGATTGTTGTTGTTTTCAGAGTGGCTTACTATTGGTCATGTGACCAGCAGAGGTGAACGGCGCAGTCCAGTAACACAGCAGAGCAGCATACTCTGTCTCCTCATAAACACATTCAAGTCAGGAACAGAGGAAATAACTATTAATTATTTCAATAATTCATTCTGAAAAGTGAAAGTCATGTATTTAAATACAATACTTTTGTATTACTTTGGCTTTACTGCACTGGATTAAACAACTGCTCCTTCTCTTGTTTTATTATGTGGGTTTTTAAATACATATTTTTTAAAAGTGATTAATATTTTTATTTATTTGTGTTCACCAGTCAGACTATGCCATGAAAATGACAGTGAAGTTGTTCTGGCTCTCAGTTCCTTTAACAGTGAAGGTTGTTCTGACCCGTTAAAAGCTGCTGAAGCTTTCTAGTTCCAGTAGAACATCCTCACTTCCTGTCATGCTGTGTTTGTGTAGAAGGAGCCTCTGCGGTACATCTGGCACTACCAGTACCTGAGCTGGCCGGACCACGGTGTCCCCAATGAGCCCGGCGGCGTCCTCTGGTTCCTGGATGAAGTTAACTGCACACAGAGCACCATTAAGGACGCTGGACCCATCGTCGTCCACTGCAGGTACAACCAGTACCGCTAACTGGGAAGAGCTCATGTAAGCTAGAATTTAGAGCTGAAAAGTAAAACCCGGCCCACAGGCTTTGTGTCCGACTCAACTGATTAGCTTTAATTAGAGATATATTACTAAAGTAATATATTACTTTACCCAATATGTTGGGTAAAGTAAACCCCAATATATTGGGTTTACTTTACCCAATATATTGGGTAAAGTAAACCCAATATATTGGGTTTACTTTGTGCTCAGATCTCTAATTAAAGCTAATCAGTTGATTAGCTTTAATCAACTGTAACTGTACAGTTACAGTTACTGTAACTGTAACTGTAACTGTAACTGTACTTTATGTACAGTTTTACTATACATTTACTGCACAGCAGTTAAGTAGGCAGTGTAACTTCTCCTGTTTTTAGCTTCTTACGTCTTTCAGCTCCATTTTGTTGCTTGTTGTAGCTGCAAGGTGAGAAAAGGTCAAATCATCAGGGATGTGTGATTGATAGGATCATATCACTACAGAGGACTCTGATTAACTTCTTCTCTGTTCTTACTTTCTTTAATTCTTTAACAGGTTAAACTATCAACTCCTCCATTTACAATAAATAGTGTAAATGGAGGAGTAGGTAGTTTTTATCGGTTATTATCATTTGGTTTTCTCTGTGCTGAATGTATTTCAGGCTAATGAAACGTGCCACAGAAGCCCAAACTCCACCCAAATATAAGGATGGATTGGGCTCAGGTCAAATATCTAAACTTTAATTTCAGTACAACAGTACAACTATAATGTGAAGTATGGAGTATCTTGAGAAACTGAAATGATGGAGAACCTGACAAGTTGTTCCTCTTGGTGAATTCTGCTAATCTTCATAAAGTCAGTTCTGGGCTGTAAAACTCTGAACTTTCTGCTGGTTGGCTGAATAAACACAGCCATCCAGGTGGAGCATCATAAAACATGCATGACTGCTTTTTACTGTGTTTTATGAAGTCATTTTAAAGACTCTGAACATACGGGGACAGCTGTCTTTAGGTGGTTGGCACCGATACTGTCAGAGCTGCAGTGTGTGTGTTAAGCAGCTGGTTCTGCTGAATCTGCTGAATGTTTCCACGATCTGGCTCAAACAGACTCCCTGGATAAATGTGGAATCAGCCAAGGTCCCCAGAGCAGTGTCATCTCAGAGTTTCTCATCCTCCCTGAAAAGTCTGGACAAAAAAAAAAAAAACTTCACAAGCAGCTTGCAGGAAGCTGTGAGCACATGCCTTTTCTTTTTAGAGGATCTACAGAAGAGAATGGGACAGACCGTACAAATAAAGACTCTCCAAAGTTCAGGAAGCCACTAGAAGTGTTGAAATCAGCAGCCATGTTTTTAAGTCATCTGGGGAAAGTGTGTACAGCAGTGGAGCGATTCCTCTGTTGTTCTGACCGGACAGCCATTCAGGTCGAGCTGCTTTAATGGGACAAAGTGACACAAAGCAGCCCCTTGCTTCTAAATGCAGGGGAAATTATCTATCTGAATCATTTTATGGAAATGTGACGAGAACAGTCTCCTTTCTGGGGAAAACTCACAAACCCACTGTCTGGATTTGGCTTGTTATGTGGCCCTTGGGATTCCTCAGGGACCCATCAATGGACCCTTCCAGATAACTGGCATGCATATTATTTTATCAAATAGCTTCTAGCTGCCTACTGCTAATTTACATGAACCAGTCCTTCCAGACTGTCTGAACGGAAAGTCGTACATTTAATGGACTAATCATCAGAATCATCGATAGCTTATTGGTTGCTCTGTTTCAGATGTATTTATGAGAAAACATTATACATGAATAGATTTCAATGCTACTGCTGGAATTAGAGCTAGAATTGTATTTTACTATTAATTTCAAACACTTTGTCTGCCTCTGCAGCGCGGGCATCGGCAGAACCGGCACCATCATCGTCATCGACATCCTCATCGATATCATCAACCGCCAAGGTGGGAAGGAATCTGATGAGTCTGGAGTTTCCTCTTGGATGTCAATTCATGTGTGTGTTTCTGGTCCAGGGCTGGACTGTGACATCGACATCCCAAAGACCATCCAGATGGTCCGGCAGCAGCGGTCCGGCATGGTCCAGACTGAGGCGCAATACAAGTTCATCTACATGGCGGTGCAGCAGTACATAGACACGGTCCAGAAGAGGCTGGAGGAGGAGCAGGTGCTCTGAAAGTCCACTTCTCCTGAACATCCAGCACCTCGTAAAGTCTCTTTGTGACGTTTTGTTCTTTTTCAGAGGAATAAAATGAAGGAAAGAGAATATTCAAACATCAAGTATCCACAGATGACCAACTCCAGGTCCAAGCACAACATGGCGTCCTCCAGGTCATCTTCAGTGTGCGTGTCACAGGAACTGGATCATGACGGATCATTGAGCGTTAGCAGCATGTGCTAACGGTAAATATCTCTGTGGTGTTTTCCAGAATGACAAATGATGATTCTTCGAGCGTGTACGAGAATATAAACTTCAGAAACCCCCAGGCATCGTTCAGTAGTAACACCAGGAGATAAAATGGCTGCTGCAGACCTGCTTCTCTCTTATCTGCCTTCTGGTAAGTGCTTTAGATTGAAGCAGGAAACAGTTTTGATGGACTTTTATCTGTGAAAGTGCCCTACTGAGGAGAAAAGCTGTTGTTTCAGTGCAGCTCTAAAGTTTAAATCAGCTGCACTTTGGTGATTATAGTAAAGGGAGAAAGTAATGGACCCTAATGGGTGAAAAAATCCAAAACTTCTCAAGAAAAACAAACGTCTCTTGAAATTAAAACTTTACGGATTTTCACAGATAGAAAACAGCAGCTTTGCTTTCAGTAAATAAATGATTTTTTTTGTGTGAGCTAGATTTTTTTGTAGGATTACCAAAGTTAGCTGAGTTTGTATTAAATAAACGGGCACAAAAATTAATGTTGAGCGTGGGACAAACAAAAACAATGAGTAACAATGAATTACTCATTGTTTTTGTTAACGATAACTGAATTATCTCGATGATGGGATGAAACTAGGTGGAAATGTTAGCGGTGGTCTGTCAGAAATCTAAAATGTTTGGCATTTCTGCCATTCTAAAGCTAAAACATATCAGTAGTTCCGCCCTCATGTCAATGTCTTTAATCATTAATGGACCCGATGCTGCATGTTAAAAAATGTTTTAAAAAACTAAGGCTAAATGGGAGTAAAAATTTGCTGTCATAATGAACACAGTTGGAATCAAAATGATGGACACACATGCAAGTTATTACATACATGTTCATTACTATTTCTCTCTAGTTTGTTTTTTTTGGGTTGATTATATATGAATTATAAAAATAAAAAGATTAAAAATTAATTATTTTCATCAAATTTTTTACATCCTAAAAACATTTTGTTGACACTTTTTGGATCCACGGTAATGAAAGTAGATGAAAATTATTGTTGAAAAGATTAATCAGATTAATTTAGTGACAGTGTCCAGACTCAAAAAAAACGATCCATCCATTTTCTGTTCACCCTTGTCTCTAGTGGGGTCGGGAGGTGTTTGTGTCTATCTCCAGCTAACGTTCTGGGCGAGGGGCGGGGTCACCCTGGACAGGTCGCCAGTCTGTCACAGGGCAGCACAGAGATCACAAGCAACCATATACACACACTCACACCTAGGGAGAATTTAGAGAGACCAGTTAACCTGACAGTCATGTTTTTGGACTGTGGGAGGAAGCCGGAGTACCCGGAGAGAACCCACTCATGCACAGGGAGAACATGCAAACTCCATGCAGAAAGACCCCGGGCCGGGAATCGAACCCAGAACCTTCTTGCTGCAGGGCAACAGTGCTACCAACTGTTCCACTGTGCAAAAAAAAAACAAAAAACAATATTTGCTTAAAGAACACTCAGAGCAGTAATTAAGCCACAACTTAATGACATACATTTTACTATTTAAAAACACTTTTGTCTGTAAATTTGTTCTACATAAAACTCCTCAGGTGGCAGACTGAGCTTCTGCTGGCTCAAATTATGTAAGAAAAAAAAAAAAAAAACTTCTCCTATTAAGAACCTTTTACTAATTTATTAATCAGTTAATCAAAAAAAGAAGTTAACAGATCAGCCGTTCACTGTGCTGTTAAGTCAGTCAGAAAGCCTTTCACATGTTGATGTTTAAAATATTTTTTACTGCATATGCATCCAGTTCTAGCATACACTAACATAATGAAATGTTTTATTTTCTTATTTAAAAAGGTAATAAAACATTTTACTCACTTGCATCTTTTAATATATTTCTAAATGTATAAAAAGGCTAAAGTGGTTAAAATCTGCAGAATGTGGACAATTAATCGACAGAATAATTGATTAATCACTAGAACAATTGATTAGCAATGGTGAGTTGCTTCCTTGGTGACGGTTAGCCTTCCGTCCTCTCACCAGTTGCTCTCATCTCTTTGCAGCTTCAGCAGCGGTGTTGCTGGCCAGAGTCTGTTAAAATCCCTTTTGGGGCTGACAGGAAGTGATGCGTTAATGGACCCTGGCCTCGGCCTAAAGGCAGCGAGCTCACTCCTCTCCTGCTGCCATGCTGCTGACATCTGACCCTGTGACCAGTGGACCCTCCACTCTGTCCCGTCAGAACCAGCTCCAGTGCCTTGTGACAGGACGTGTCTGTAACCCCTAGCCCCTCCCCCACCCGTTTCTCCTCTTTTTTTCTTCCTCAGACCTCCAAGTCGAAGCTAACCCGCTAAGCTGCGCTTGCTGGATGTGACATCAGGCGGCAGGTCTGACCCGACATGGCTCTGCGGGATCCAAGCCGAGGTCAGAGCCCAGCTGCTCTTCCAGCCATTTGATCTTTCAACTTTGCACTGTTTTTGCAGGGCGAGGTTTATTACTGAGTAATGGAAGGGTCCCAAGGCTCAGGAAGGGCACCAAGCCCCACCCTTCTTATAGATGTAGACTGTGGTGTGTGTGTGTTTGAAGTGTGTGTGAGGAGGTATGATGTGCTGTGATCTGCTGCTGGATGCGCTGGTTCTGTTCCGACTTCAGGAACATCTCTCTTCATGTCTGAGCAGGTTTTCCTCTAACACATAAATTATCGCCGTGTTTGTTCTTTCCTTCAATGTGTTACCGTTTCATTGTGTGTGACGATGGTTTAAGGTCATGTATAAACTTTACTTTAGGGTCTTTCTAAAAGTGGAGCTTCAGTTCACGTTTCCTGATATAAATAGTGAATGGTGAATGAACATTATGAGCCGACCCGTCCTCAGCGTCTGTCAGGATGGGATTGTCAAAAGGAGATGAGGAAACGGGCCGATTGCAGCGGTCCAGATGGCCATCTGCCTGAGATTAAAGAATAGATTTGCCTCTGAAAAGTAATTTAGAAGACGACTGTAATCCAGGTCTGATGCCAGCCGGCCCAGTGAAGCGACGTCATAAGTAGAGTGGTGCTGTGGAGCAATGAGCCCTCTGCACTTTCTCAGATTGTTGGATATTTTTAGCCTCCTGAATCCAAAATAACCCGGTCCAGTTTAAGGCGAGAATAAAGTCCTCCTCCTTCAAAGTTCAATTTTCTTATGTTTCAACCAAAAACATCACAGAGTTTTATTTGGACTTTATTTGATAGATGGACACAAAGAACTGCATGAAGGAAAATCATTCATGGTTTAAAAGTGTTTAAAAGAGGAAAAATCTGAACCTGCTTTATCCTGACACCCCTAAATAATCTCCAGTTGCTCTCAGAAATTGGGTCCAGTCAACATCTACTGGTGATGACTGCATCATTTCTCTCTTTATTGCTCATTTGCATAAGCAAACATTGAACATTATAATATTTTCAGCCTTAGATGGTTTATCTCATCTGTTTCAAATCTTCAGGTAAATAAATATCACATATTAATGACTTTCACAGACAAATGAGGTTTCATGAAAATGTATTTTACAGTTCCTGGATGAACCTTCAGGTCTGAGAGAAAGATGAACTTTTATTAAAAAATCAGTGGAAAGTTTTTCATTTTTAGTGAGAACTTATAGGTTTTCTGTCCAAAGCGTTAATATTTGGGTTTGATGTCGTCTGTAGAGGCCTGGTGATTGTTGCCGTCACCCAGTAGCTTCAGTAGAACAACATTTTTTAATTTCTCTGAATGTTTTCAGGTTTGATTTTACAACTCTGCTCACTATGTTTATGTTTGTTTTGTGTTTTTGGGTTGTTTTTTTTTTGAAAAAACAAATAATCTGGTTTTGTTCAGGTCGAGAACAAAACCAGAACGCTTGACTTCTGAAACTGGCTAATTGTGTTGACCTTTGACTTTCAATTGAAAAATATATCAAATTATAACTACTGCAGATCAAACATTTCAGAATTGTTTTTGTGAAAAGAAAATTTCAAAGAAATGTCCTTAAAGTTTGAAGGAGTATGAATAATTTGTTAGTTGTAAAGTGTTGGGATGCACCACTGTCCCAGGCGTCTTAGCTGGGGCAACCTCTCCCAGTTGCCCCAGCTCAACACAAACAGCTCAGGGTTTGACCCCAGGGATTAAATCCTGCATGTCAGGATCTTCATGAAAATATCCAACGTTTGGAAAAGTTTTCACCCTTCTGACCTCAGATCTGAGGAGTTTAATACAAACTGAACTTCTGTCCAGCCGAATGGCTCAAACACAGAGACCTGTCAGAACGTGATTCATGGTGGAAATAATAATACTCTCAGCACTGCACTGATATTATTGTAATGTAGAAAAGTTTAAATGTAACTCCAACAGCCATTTTGTTTCCCTTGTTTTAAAGTTTGAAGGTTTTTCATGGTCTAACTACTGAAATTCTGTTTAATAAGTGATTTGTGGTTAGTAGCTCTGGTTTAGTGATTGAAAGCTGCCCGTTTCAAATTCTGCACTGCTCCATGTTCACTATAATGTCAACATCAAGACGTTTCAACGTGTTTCTCTTCCTGTGCAACCAGGAGAGGGAATCTGTTTCCTGTTTTGTAACTTTGCTCTGTTTCTCTGTGTTGGTGTGAGCTCATATCGTGTCTGATTTGGTGAAACTTTAGTACTTGAAAGTGTGAACTATTTTTTCTCAGAATGTGTGGTAGTCCATCGGACATGTTTTTGTTTGTGCACTATGCTGTTCATGTGTTTTCCTTCAGACTTGTTTTCTTTGATTCATCCTTGGATTTCTGTTTCGTATGGAGGTTTTATTTTTCTCACCATGTTTTGATGAGTGAGGACTGCAGTCGTTATGCTGAGTTTTACTTCAGCTGGTCCTCTGACATTTTACTTGAACTTGTTGATGTGATATTTTTGGATTCCCTGACGTCGTCCTCCATGTTTCCTGTTCATCTTGCACTGGCTCCGCCCACATGCCTTTTTGGGAGTTTTGGCTTCAACTGCTGATGTGATGAGCTGTCGGAAACTGCCTCTTAATGGTTTAATATTATATACAATAAAACACTTTATGATGCTGCAGTATGCCATGTCGTGTGTTTATTTCTTGTGTTTGCTGTAACTGTCTGATGTTTTATTAATTTGGATTAAATAATCCACAGATTCAAAGTGTCCATGTGTAAAGTGTGACACTAAAACAAGTACAGAGAAAGGAAACTGTCTAATCTTAGTTTGGTGATTTATAATTACACTAATTGAAGATTTGAGGAGAAAATAAGAGTCAGCATATTCATCTGTAATATGAACTTGCTGTTTCAAAGCGTTGCCACGTTAGCATTTATCCAGGCTTAATGTTTAACTGTTTCCCAGCAGTCCAAATGGGTCTTTAAGGAAGTTCTGCATTTATAATCCACTTCTAAATAAAACCTGAGTCTTATCAACTCTGTTTAATATCTGAGCAAACTGGAAAAACCCAGAGTTCAGGTTTTCCTCCTCCAGCTTCCTGGCAAAGATTTACTCTCAGAGGTCAAAGGTTGATGGAGGAGGAAGTCTGATCATTTTTTTTAATGATTTTAAAGTCAGATGACTTTTTTTTTTTTTTTTTTTTTTTTACAAAATATCACTTTAAACATATGTTTTTCCATTTTGAAACAGTGTGATAGATATTTTTAATACCTAAATAAGAAGAACCACAGAAACAGTCATTAGTTTTTAGTTAGATCTTTTGCAAAAGGAGAAGACACAGCAGATCCCTTCTTCAAGGAGTCTACCATGCGTTCTGCCTCTCTGCATCAGAACTAATCCTTTTATTACCAAAAGAGAGAGAAAGGAATGTCAAGAGGTGTCAAGGGGGCTGACAGTCTGTCACCTGAGAAAGTCTCTTCAAAGTACAGCATATTTACGACTAAGGAAGTCTCAGCAAGTGAAGGATGTTTGTTTAAAACAAAGACACCTTTACCCCTAAGAGTTCCTCAGAAAACAATTTGCAAATTAACATGTGTGAGGTTATAGAAAGGCTGGCTTTATCTTAGAAACATCTGGTAACAATTTAAACTTAGTAAAACTACTAATGTAATAATGATAACAGAATTTTCCTAACACAGTGGACACAGACAAGCTTAATACTTCACTTTTAATTGTAGTTTTGTAAACAAAGATGTATCAAAAGTCACAATCAGTCACATTATACACATTTCTCATTGGCACATGTGGATCCCATCCAACAAAGTTCACATTTCCACACCGGCTCAGTAAATGTGCTGAGCTGTTTGGCCTGGACTTCAGGGCTCAACGTCGGTACCAAACAGAACCAGTCAGATGTTCTTATCTCAGAGTACAAGCTTGGGTCAAAGTGCAAATATGTCAAAGTTTTTCTACTCCTTGCAGAGCTGCATACATGACTTCTGCAGATGGCGATGTAGCGATTTTAAAACGGAAGTGTGGACAGATATGGAGCTGTAAAGTCTGAGTGAATCAATCATCGCTGCAGGGTAACCAGGTCCGGTCCCAACTACAGCATCAGAGGCAGCGGACACATTGCTAGCCCATCACACGAATTACCCAGAATGCAACTCTTCAAAAGAAAGTGTCATGGTGAAGTCCTGTGAGTTGAGCTGCTCATCCTTTCAGGCCAGACCTGCTGATTGACGGGCCAATGGTGGTGGTGGTGGTTGCCGTGGTGCTGATGGGTCCGTTTCTCATGCAGCGCATGTTTCCGGTGGTGAACACACACTGCAGAGGCCACAGTACCACTATGACAAGCAGCACCATGAGCACCACGAACAGCACCATCCTCTTCCAGTCTGCCAGTCGGCCCATCAGACCCGAGCTCCGGCGCCTGGTCTGGGCCGGAGCATCCGCTGACTTACTGGCCCCGATGTCGATGCAGATGCAGAAGGCCGTGGGGCTGTCAGGTGCTCCGGAGACGGTGTCCTGTCTGGAGGTCTTGTAGCACAGCTTCTCCCCTTCCAGCCACACGGGCTCCTCCTGCTGCTGGTGGCTGGGCAGTTTGCAGAGGACCTCCCGGCTGGTGGCCAGGGCGGGGGGCCCGTCCTCCGGCAGCATAGTGGGATGGCGGCAAAAGGGGCAAGAGAGGCGTGTGCTGCCAGCTCCCTCGTCTTGATCAGTCAGGGAGACGGCCATGAGGCGGGACAGGCACTCCAGGCAAAAGGTGTGTGTGCACTCCAGCTGCTTGGGTGTTTTGAAGACGTTGTCGTAGGTGTTGTAGCAGATGGAGCACTCCGGCTGACTGGCCACCGATATCTTCTTCTGCAGCTCACCTGGAACTTCCTGCCCAGGAATCTGCATGTGCCAGATCTGTGGAGTGTTTTCTCCCATCTTGCAAGATGTAAGGATTCCTCTCTTTGTCAAAGTCGCCTCTTTGACACTTTGGTCTTTATCGCTCTGTGAATTCCGGGTTATCTACAAAGAGAGAATAAAGAGGAGAGATTTGTTGTAATGTAAAATCCAACTCTTACAAGTTAACCAAAGCAGATTTTATCCAAGCTGCAGCTGTTTTGACCCTGAGCTATTTTTATTTTCCCTCTCAGTGCATACAGATACTATGAAGCTGATTGGATTTTGCTTTGCAAGGTCAGTAATTCAGTCTGGATGAGGCAAATCGGGTCAAACATGATGAGTAATGTTGTCAATTTACTCGATCATCAGGCAAAAACCAACGGTAAAAGCAACGAAGAGGAGAACATGTCAGTCTATATTTGCTACGTGGGCATCTGCTCAGATACAGCGTAGGCTTTAACTAGGACACAGTGTCCCTCGTGGAAGAGTTTCAGTCATGAAAACATTTTAATCTGGAATAGAAAAGGTAAAAAAAGACATTTGATTCAACCTTAAATCAAAGAACTTATAAATATGTTGTGTGACTAAACTTGTTTCAGAGCTAACTGTTGTGTTGAGGATAAAATGTTAAACTGTTAAACATGAGGACAAAACAAACTAAACAGAAAACAACTCAGCTGGATGTAAAGAATGCAGATTATTCTGTCAAATATTGAAAATTCTAATCCTCGATGTTCTAAACTTTGCAAAGAGTTCAGTTGTGCCAGGTCAGGTCAGGTCTAGAAATGTTAGTTTCATTCTGTGTTGCTTTCATTCAATATTCAGCATACAGATTTCAAGTCAATGTTACTGATGTCAGGGGGAAGAGCGTTTCACTAAAAGAAGGTTCTTTTTTCCATAGTTCTGAAACAGACAAGAGGCACTGAGGTGGATGGAAGAGGAAGAATGAAGGGAATGTGAACAGGTGGTGATATGCAGAAGATCAGACAGATAAGGACTGGCCAGGTTGTGAACTGCCTTGAATGTAAACAATAGGATTTTAAATTGAATTCTGAAAGAAACAGGAAGCCAGTGAAGTTGTAAAATTGGAATGATGTGGTGTAATGAGGCCATTTTGGTAATAATGGGAGCTGCAGAGATTTGAACTAGATTGATTTATGAGGCAGAACAACCAGGAGAGAATTACAGTAATCAATTTGAGAAATGACCAGAGTATGGAGTAGAATGGAAGCAGAGAGCAGGGAGGGGGATGGACAAAGTCAGTTAATAATATGGAGGTGGAAGTGTGCAGACCGGATAATATTAATATGAGTGAAAAGAGAGAGTACTGTTAAGAATGACACCCAGACAGTTAACTTGAGGGTTTGGAGAGACCAGAGAACTGCCAGTTGTGAGGGAAAAGTGGTTGACTTTAGATAGTGCAGATTAAGTGCCAATGAGTAAAAGCTCAGTTTTATTACTGTTTAATTTGGGGACGTTTGATGCAAACCAGGATTTTATTTCATTTAAACAGGAAGTGGGGGAGGGAAGAATAAAGGAGTGGATAAAAAGAGCAGGGTGTTGTCGGCACAACAGTGGAAGTTGGATGTTTAATTTACGGAAGATATTATTGCCAAGGGGAAGAAGGTAGATGATGAAAAGGTCCAAAGGAACTGTTCTAGAGCCAAGGTTTAGTTTAGTTTAGTTTAGTTTAGTTTAGTTTAGTTTAGTTTAGTTTAGTTTAGTTTAGTTTAGTTTAGTTTAGCTGCACTAATGCTGCTGCTGTTTAGTGATCCATATTGCATCAATGAAAAACTTTGTAGAAATGAAAAAAAAATAAAAACACATGGAAGTTAACTTGGCAGCACACATGTAATTTCAGGTTAAACACATAATTAACTGGTGTAATATATTCAGTCCACAACCAGGACTTACATTGTTTACAATTTACTAAAATATTGTTTTAAAATTCTTACTGTCATTAAATATAATATTATTTGGCATTATACAAACAACAAAGAACAACAGTTCTTTCCTGTAAACTGGATCTCTTATTTTAGCATGCCTTCTAAAATAAGTTGTATTTTGGCTAAATATATTTTGAAATAAAATCACAGATGTTCTAGTATAAATAATATTTCTGAAAGACACAAACAGTGAGTAACTTAATCTATATTTAACATTCTAACATGCATCTTTCTGACACTTTTAGAGCAGTGAATTAGAATCGGATCTGTTCTGTTTTGGATAATTTGAAGATTATTAGTATTCTGTAAGTCCAGTAAACCAAACCATAGGCAGGGAATTCACATGAGACAGAATGAAGGTTTGGGTTATGTTTCTTACAGCATCTGAAGTACTTCACCTGACAATTACTAACCCTCTACCCGTGAATGATGCTGCAGCATCTGTGAATAATGTGTTTTCCCTATGAAAAATAATGGCGGCAGTTTGACGGTGTAACCAGCAGAGGGCGGTGGTTACACCGTCATACACAGGTCATGAACCTGTTCATGCTACATCCACAAACTTTCACGTATTTTATTAGGATTTTATATTTTAGACCAACAGAAAGTAGAGCATCATATGAAGTGGAAGAAAAATGATACACTGCATTCAAGATCAACAAAACATTATTTTTATTGCATTCATTTTTAGCTCTTTATATTAAATAGAATCCAGTTCCACCAACTGCCTTCAGAAGTTACCTAATAGGTAAAAATGTGTAGTTTACGCTGAGTTTTAATCCAGTTGTTCTGTTTGTCCTGAACTGCTCTGTTCTGAAGAGCCCAAACATCACACACATCACAGGGTGTGTGTGTGTGTGAACGTCACAGGAGCACAGGTGTTCTTGTGGCGCTGCCCTCAGGCCCTCGGCTCTCTCAGGCACAGAGGCTCCGCTTGTTCTCCAGCTAATCGCTCCATCTGCCCTTGACATTCCTGCTGCTCTCCCTCTTTATTCCTCAAACTTCTCAGGGATTAGGACAGATTTTTCTGTGTAATTGTAATGACATCTCATCAGATTCTCTGAAGTTCAGTTCTAAGGTGTGGTCTCTTTTCCTGTGGTAAATGATGAAGCAAAATCTGTTTCCTGAATAATATTGAATTTTTCATGAGTAAATGTAATTAACGGTTCTATAAATAAATGATTCTGTACCACTGCAAATGGATTTGAACTGAAACTGAGAAAATATTTCTAGCTTCAGGAACCTTCAAGTTCAAATAACTTAACATGAAATATTGCATATTTTTCATTATACAATATTGTGGCTTTTTAAACACCCACTAACAGATTTCTGCTGCTAATATCTAATCATGTGCTTAGACGTTTCTATGTATATTTTTTTATACATTTAGTTGTAATAGGTGAGTTTGTGTGACATGTAAACAGATGTAAAAACCCATCATTAATACATCTAATTAAAATCTACAGTGCTGGCCTCAGGTTTTAGCCTTTAGCTCAATGTAACTTAGTAACCACATCACCCACTTTGTTAAAGGTTTACAATTTTTTATCTTGTGGTCAGTGAGGAGGAACACAACAGAAATAAATTCTGTTTGTAAAACGTTACATCAACATCTGAAGCTATAGAAAACTGAAGAATGGTGAGTCTGATCCAAGATTTGGTTAAAAATGAAATAAATGTCTCAAAGAAACATTTTGCATTAAAAGTAATATTTCTCTTTCCTCCCTCAGCACGAATGCCCAAAACAGCCAGAACAAAAAATGAATAAAAAATATGAATAATCATATGTTTTTCATTATTTGATGTATGTCATGCTGTATCCCATCAGGAATTACCTCTCAGTCTCAGCTGGAATGAGTCTCAATGACAGTTTGGGTCATTGTTTGGTCCACTGCCAAAGAACTATGAAATAATTTTGAAAAATAAAATACTTGTTCTCAAATTGTAATTTATGATTTTCCATTTTATTTCTTAAGTTAAAAGAGTAATAAATGACTATTTCTTATTTTATCTATTTATATCCAGTTTAAATAAAAAACTTTATTTGGAACCTCAGCATTATTTTAGGCATTTCTGTCATTGAGGTAAAATGTTGTGTGTTTACATCCAACCTTCAAACCAAACCGAGACAAACAGGTTGATGTAAAAAACCCAATCAGGTCGTGATCTTAACTGTTTAAAAGAACCTGGAGTTGCTGCTAAAAATGGCTCCCAGACTGATAACCCAAAACATAAACTTCAAACACTGGGTGGGTCTCTGTGCTGCTGGCTCCGTTCACTCGTCTGTTTTTCCTCCCTGTCCCACTGACCTGTCTGAAAACCAATCCCAGCTCATTTGAATGCCAGTCAAGGTTGTTGTTTTTTTGTTTGTTTTTTTTTGCAAGCCTCATCAAGTATTCAGACTTCTGCAGCTTCTTTGTGTTTGTTCCAACTGCCTGTTCTGTATATCCTGTAAATCCAACTGTCATGCTCAGTGCAGCACTACCTGTTCTCAGTTTGCACAGCAAATGAAACCTGATCTACCTGACGTCTTCAGAGTGAGGGGGTGGACCCGGTCAGATACGGAGAGCTGAATGTGAGGTGGGCTGTGGCAGAAGCAGATGGGAGCGAGTGTAAACAAGAAAGACAATGCGGGCGAACAAATGCAGAGACACCAGAGTCCAACATGCAGACCAGGAGTCTGCTATGAGGGTTCAGAGTTCATTCTGTTTACTAAGTGTTCTTAACTTTTATAGCTGGATTATCAAAGTGTTGATGAAGGCTTAAAAACTAACTAACTCATTGCATGTTAACACAGCTGCGTCTTAAGGAGTCAATGTCATGAAAACAGAAAATTTAGATGTGCAGATGTCCAGTTTACCTGTTAGAGGATGAAGATCCCCTGTTGATCTGTCGCCCAGCCTGGTTCAGCTCACTGCCTCTCCACATGGGAACAGTTTATGGGCTGAATTCAGAAACTTCTGGGAGTTGTAGTTGTTGTCCTGCTCATGTTTCTCCTTCTGGTGCGATGTTATTCTGCGGTTCTGTCTGAGCAAGATAGCGGGCGTTCAGTGCTGGAGGCTGATCCTCCTTCCTCCTGAGTCTGTTGGCCGTTACCACCTGCCCTGTTCTATCAGCTCCCTTTTTAACCCTCTATGCAAATGGAAAGACTTGGCCTTGGGGTGGCGCCTGCAGTGGAGGAGGAGGAGGAAGAGGAGTCAGGACTGAGTAGAGCTGTACTGATTTCCCTCCACTAAACACTCCTCCCATGTTTATACTGTTATAGTTCCACCTTTATTTCCACCCTTCATCCACACTGGAATAACTCAGACCTCCTGCACAACCCTGGAGTTAATAGAAATCCTTTAGGTGTCAGCTGCATTTATTTTGTACAGAACCAGATCAGAACCAGAACTGAACCAGATCAGAAGCAGAACTGAACCAGATCAGAACCAGATCAGAACCAGAACTGAATCAGAACTGAACTAGAACTTAACCAGATCAGAACCAATGGTACCATTCACACCCAAACTCACCAGATTCTTAGAATGTGGCGATTAGCAAAGTCAAACTTTTATTGGAGCCAAGTTAAAGACATTCCCAGTGATGGATATTTTATATCACCATAAAACGATAAAAACAAGGGTGGGACATATCTGGATTTACACAACGGAATTTCATAAACTACAAAAGTTTTAAAAAGTGGCATGTTAAAAAAGAAACTAATTCCTCCTCGTTTTTGTTTGAGCTGATGACATCACGAGAGGCACAAGGACTGAGCCAATCAGCTGGTATTAGTAAGCTAATGATGCAGTAGCAAGTCTTCACACATTTCAAAATAAATTAAATAAATTAATGGTACAGTAGCAGCCAGTTTAAATCTTTAGGCACCAGCCTAACAATAGTGTTAACTAACTTCATTTGCAAAAGGGCCAACTGGAGACTAAACTGAATGCTTTTAATGATGATCAAACTCTTTAAAGGTTTGGTAACCTCCTCCTGGTAAATAAAAAGAGGTTTAGGAGAAAAATTAAGGTCTGTAATGTGGGAGGTACTTTAAGAGACTTAACTCAAGGCTTTAGAACAAAAGGTCACAAAGAAGCAAGATTCATCTGAAAGATTCATCTGAGATCAAACTGCTGTCACCAACAACCAGGTTTACTTACCTCCAAAGAGCAAAATAAACCAGAAACTATTTAGTTTATTCCTTCAGCTGTTTTTTTTTTTTTTTTTGAATGACTCCCGATGAATTGTGCTGTTTGAGTCCTGACATGGTTTTGTAAATGTGTGTGTGTGTGTGTGTGTGTTTCCTCTGTATTGACAGTGTTATTGTTGTGGTATGAATTTTGTCAACTTTACTCCAATGAGTTGCTCTCTGGGGACAATAAAGTAAATCAAACCAGACCAAAAGAGTTGCAATGGTTTGGATGTTTCTAAAAACTGTTTCCTGACAGTTTTTAGAAACGTCTCTGTTTTATTGTAACCAAATGTTGCTTTTCTGAATTACATCTCAAACTTTCTTCTTCACAGAACACATGAAAACAGATTTGAAGCAGCAATTTATATGAGCCTGATTAAATGAAAATACCAAAACAGTAAAAGAAGTAGAGCTCAAATGTGATGCCAGCTTGTTTTAGTAGAGTAGATTTATATTTATTAAATATAATTTTACAACCAAACAGAGCAGAATTTATCCATGATATTCTGTAGGTGAGCAGGTCCAAACTGAGGATCAGTGACTGTGTGGCTACCAGCTTTAATCTAATTGACTGTTTTTGTCATGATGTTACATTTCTTCACAGTGAAACTTTCTTCAAGTTACGATATGGCTGAAAATCAATACTGATAATTATTGATTAGTTTTTTACTTTAAATGTCTAAAATACTGGTTGTGTGACCTTTCCTGTTTTATCCACAGTTTTTTCTCCAGCCTTTTGTTTCTTAATTTTTAAGCAGTTATAAATCATGGTGGTGAAACATGAAACTGCTGCAAGTTACTCACTAGGTTGTTGATACCAACCTAGCTTAGCTAGCAGTGAGAGGTTGAGCCTTTCCTCTGTCTACATCTTCCAGAATGCTGTGCGGTTCTGGATCAGAGTTCAATGACTGTTCTAGATATCAATAATATGTCTAGATAAGACATATTATTGATACTGATCACATTTATTGCAATATATTGTTGATTTGGTGTCCAACACCAAATTTTGTTAGATTACTGATGGGCTTGACAGGAAGTAAGCCCCAAACCAAATTCTTCCCTGGGCCCCATAAAACCTGGAGCCAGCCCTGCTGGGAATCGTAAAGTCTGCAGATTAAAATGGAGCGTTTTAATCTGCAGCGCCGTTTTTTTTTCCAGATTACATTCAGACTGGCAGAGCAGCCATGGCATCGATACATAAGACAGAAATACTGTGTTATGCCACTGCCGTGCTTTGTATGAGCCGTTTGTAGGAGATGAGAATCCATCCAGCGGGTGATTTCCATGCAGCAGTGATAAGCTAACAGGTGCTAAGCTAAGCTAACAGGTGATAAGCTAAGAGGTGCTAAGCTAAGCTAACCGGTGATAAGCTAACAGGTGCTGCTGCTGAACTGTCTGACAGCGACCGTCTGCTTCCTTCACTGTTTCTGACCACAGAGCCACAGAGGCGACTCTCGAGTCAGCATCCCGCAAGAATGATTAGAAAGTATTATGGAAATATAAGCAGCACCACAGCCAGGTTTTAAAATAAATGTGTTTGTCTTTTATGTTTTAATGTACTTATTTGGGTTCATGATAGTGTCTAATGCCTGTGTAGGGATAGCATGGCCATTCAGTAACAGCCTGGTTATTTAGTAACCCGAACACAAATACAGACCTCTATCTCACCTCAGCTCAGTCATTTATTGGCCGTTCTGTTGTGAACACTGAGAAATGTGACTAAACGATAAGCAGTCTTATTCCGCTTCCTTGAATGCATGAAAGTCGGCCCAACAATAAAACATATCAAAGTTTAAGTAGGTGAGTTTCTGAAGCGGAGCGTTATCTTTCCGGGACGGTTTGGGCCGAAAAACCATAAAATGACACCATGTTTACTGTCTCCTTACTTGAACTGACAGAAAGATGATAGTTTCAGGACACAAAGGGGAAAGTGTGTGCTCTGTCCAGGAAAATAATAAACACAATGTTACATTTGTGTTGTAGCCTTCTTGCTCGCTGTGTTTACTTTGCTACCCTGCAGTGTTGGCACATTTTGAAGATCATCAAACTTTTTTTTTTTTCTCTCTCCGAAGAGTTTTTGCGGCGCTAGTGGCTCATATTTTTTGCGACAGTAGGCAGACAGGAAAGGGGGGAAGACAAGCGGCAAAGGTTGTCAGGACCAGGAGTTGAACCCACTACGTCCGCTTCGAGGACTAAGGCCTCCAAATGTGGGGTGTGCTAACCCCCTGCGCCACCACAGCACAAACTTGATCTGAAATGTGTGGAACGCAAAGAGCACCTCAAACTTTTTCACATGTTCACATCACAGTCCAAAAGGTTTTCATTGGGATAATTTGGGCCAATATCAATATGTTCAAAAATTACTAATATCAGGCAGTACTAATGTCATTTTGGAATATCAGAAATGACATCTAGATTTGTTTATCTAGATTTTAGATAGACTAATGCAAAGTAGTGAAAATTAGATCCTAATTTTACAAGAAGTCGTGGATTTCAAGATTTTTACTAATAATATCTGTTTGTAGTCAGGCCCTGTGAGTCCTGAGTCATATAATCAGTTCATTCAGTTTGTAGAACTGGACATCAGTTCTACAGTCTTGCCAAAGATTCTCAACCAAAGTTAGAGCTGGACTTTCTAAGACATCCTCTCTTGATATCAGACTTTTTACTGTAGCTGGATGTTTGGGGCTGTTGTCCTGTTGGAAGGTGGACCTCTGTCTCAGTCTGAGGTCTGAGACAGAGGTCCACATTCCCACCTTCCCAGATTTTCCCATTCATCTCCCAAGTGGGAGCTTCCAACCTGCTTCCCACATTGTGGCATCACTATGCTGCCACCACTATGTTTCACCAAGAAGATGGTGTTCAGGGTGTTTAATACATTAAACTACTAAAAAGTTCTGTTATGGTCTCATCTGATCAGAGCTCCTTCTGTGTTCCCACTACTCCAAAAGCTGCAATAAAGGATTATGTCTGCTGACTAACTAAGTTCATAGATAATAAAAAAAATTTAATGAAAAAGATTACAATAAAGGTGTTACTTCCATTTATTCACGTGACTTGAAATATTTCCATTTTATAACATCATTTCCAGACCGTAAATTACTCTGACCACATTGATTAACAACGTTTTCAGGGCTTATACAGCCCTGAAAACGTATAAGCGTTTTCAGGGCTGTATAAACAAAATGAAGAATGAAACAAAATATTTTTGTTTCATTCTTTTGAAACAAAAATATTTAAAATGGGTTCAGTGGAGAGACAACGCTGAACAATTTCAACGCAACATGTAGTTGCAGTCTTTTTATAATTATTGTTTTTTATTGATTTTCTGAATATTACCACACATAAAGCAAAAACACAAACAGAAAAGCCTGGTGCACAGACCCTCCCTCCCTTCAATCCCCAGGGTACAGCTGTACATCACATACATCCAGATACTTAGTTCAAGTAGCTGGGAAACATGACTTGTCCAGGAAATCCAAGAAGCTTCATCCTGATGATCCCATGTTGTTGAGCATAGCTTCATAGGAAGCTGTGGCCGTCATTGATTTAATCCACTCATTTAGCTCGGGACACTTTGTGGTCTTCCAATGTCTTAAGATGATCCTGCATACTGTCTCTAGACCGATCACAACTGTAAAAACTCCTTCTGGGGTGTTCGGCATTTGAGTTCTGTCTCCCAGTAGACACGGTTCTGGAGTTTGAAGGATCTCTGAGCCCAGCCCTGGACTTAGAGCCTCCAAGAGTTTAATCCAAAAGGGTGAAACCAGAGGACAGTCCCAACACAGTGCAAATATGTGCCCATCTCTTTCTTACATTTCCAACACATATTGTCTGCCATTATTTTCATTCTATGTAGTCTGGTAGGTGTATAATAATATCTATACTGTATAAGTTTACTTCTGGCCTCTTTCACATATTTATCACTCTCTAACAGCACATTCAACCATTTTTCTTTTGTATACTTTATTCTCAAATCTCTCTGCCATAAAAGTTTAGTATTTGACGATTCACTACTCAAATTATAACTTAACAGCTTATAAAATTGAGAGGCAGTGTGTTGATCATGCGGCATCCTAGTTCAATATATCATTTTCTGCAGCCTTTTAAAATTTTGAGGTAACACAATGTGTAGATATTTCCCAAAATTCTGTAATTGCAGTCTTGAATAATTACTGATAATTAATAATTACTGTGCTTTGTGCCGACATTTATTATGAATTGATGCTATGTAAATAAACTGAATTGAGTTAAACAAAATGTTAACATCCAGGTGAACTGCAGAAAGAGCCGACAGAAACCAGTAAAGAACATTTAAAACAGTCAGATTTTGCTGTCTTCCAGTCGTAGCGCAGAGCGGGGTTCATATCTGGCCCTTAGGGGAACAGTTCCAGTTCAAGTTGTAATTAGCATAGCGAGGCCATAAACATGGTTTGTAGAAGCTCTTCCAAACATCATTTTAAGATGTTTGGAAGAGCCTGTTTTAAGCAACACATTTAATTTGTTCAGTTTGTAGTTACAGATGCTCTCTGTAACACAGATTCTTAGTAAACTGGAAATGTTCTCACCTTTTAGCAATAATTAAATGAAGTGAGTATGGCAAGACCATTTGCCATTAAAAGTAATGAAGATATAACAGCAAACGTCCATCGATCATAACATACAAACTAAATTAGTGAAGAAAAACAAATATTCTCAACCAGTGAAAACAGTGTTTTGGCTATGCTACTGGATGCAAAAAATGAAATGGATCTCTTATCTGTTAAATAAATATGGATAAGATCAATGAGTACTATATGTGAGATGCTTTTCTAAAAGTATCAGTACAGCTTCTTAGAGTAGGTCCTTGCTGAATATAAACTCCTAATCTTCATGAAATTATATAGCTTTAATTTAAAGGAGTGCAAACAGAAAGATCTGTTTGATGTTTATATAACACCATTTTGATGAAAAAAAGATAAAAATAAAGCAACTTCAATTTACATTCAAACAAAACATGAGTTACAAACTCAAGCTGAGGATTAAGTGAACATATCAAGACCTGCTAAGTATGTAGGCCAAACCTGCATCTGATTGTTGAGGTCAAAATGAAATCAAAAACAAAGCAGGTAATCACCAAGTATATTGCTTTACAAGCACACGAGGGACTACTTTACAGTTTACTGTAATCTTGTGGAGTCATTAACTTATCTTTATGGCTCACATGCAACAAAACATTCATGTTCTTCATCAGTTAATCTTTGGCTGTGCGTATTACTGTAGTAATTTTGTTGCTGATCATTTGTGGAGGAAGAAGGAAATAAATCCCTTCATTACTCGTCTTATCGTTGTTGTTCAGACACCAACCAAGAACTTACAGTCCTGTGGAGGAGGGGCTCAGTCTTCTCAGAAACTATGATCAAGGTGTCCAAAAGATTGTCATGACAACAGTTTTCCATGACGAGACTAATTCACGTGAGGCCTTGGAAACACTGACCTTCCCTGTTTTGGCATGTTGAGATCATTTTATGCCGCAAAGCAAGGAGACTTATGGAGAATAATGTCAAAACATCTGTTGACTCATTCACATGGAGAATAATGTCAAAACATCTGTTGACTCATTCACATGCTCTGAATGAGCAGTATTTGTGGTAAATGCTGTGATGTGTACCATAAAGTTATTAGTAGAAGAGTCCTTGTCTTTTGTCTCAGCTTTCTCAGTATCACACAGATAAATTCATTTTTTAATCAACTAGAAATAAATGTACAGTTCTCATTAATCTAATAATATAACTGCAGCTTAATTAGTAAATGTTGTTATACTGAAGTTCTTTCAATCTTAAAACAAAACATATTAAATAGATTCATTATCTGGACGTTAGAAAGGGTTTATATATTAACACTGACACATAAACATGCTGCATGTTATTGTTTACATTTGGAAACTTTATGCATGCTGAAGGACAGAAAGACGATTCTTTAACATGCCATCTGTAGTAGCGCTGCCGCGGTAGAACAACACGGTTCATGGTCAGTCAGTTGCCATAGAAACTGACTGACAACAATCGAAACAATTCTGCAGCACATCTACATGTCAAGGTTGTCAAAGTCAAGCTGCATAATTCACAACAAATATCATCTAAGGCGCTTTACAAAAAATCTTTTCAATTTAATCATTGAAAAATTCCAATTTTCTATTGATAATTATCAATTAGATGTTCCTATCAATATATGATGCTGGTATCATCTGAACATGTAGCATCAGAATCTGTCTGCTTCGGATCAACTTATCCTTCTAGCAGCAGTATTGAGTTATTGTTCATCACCAAAACTAAAAATTACTGGACACAAAAAAAATGGGAATTATGGAACAAAAAGGATCAAGACTGTTAATCTCCAGTGAACGTGAACATACTCATCACAGATGACAGATATTTCCCTTTAGGTCTTAGTCATATTTTTTCATAATCACATTCACTCTTGACATCACAAGTGAAATAAATTTACCTTCACCACATCCTGTTGTTTTCTTTTACTCTTGTCTTACTCTTTTTTGTGAGAATTACTATCAGCTGTTCCTGCAAACAGCTTCCAATTTTCTTTCTCAATTGAATTTGAATACTAGCCAGTCAATGAGATGTAAAGAGCATCTTTAATGTCTGTCCTTTAAATTATCTTCTGATGGTTGAGTTGTGCTCATAAGACCATCATTTGGTTTAGAATCCATTTTCTTTTTCCTCTCTATATTTTCAGACTGTTCAGAGATTAATTCCAGAGTTTTCTGCTCTTTCAATTTATTCTTCATCCCCCCTCTGAAAAGCTCTGACACATTTTTAAGATATGATGAATCTACTTAGAGAAGTACTGATTTCATAAAGTTCCACAAGCCATTTTTTCAGCAAATACAAAAACTCCAATATTCTCTCAGTCTGTCAACAAAGCTGTGTCTTCTTTTGATGACTGAATGTCATATTTATATTGATGTGTTTGAGGTTCTCATCTGAGGTTCTCATCTACCTTTGGATCAGACCTTTTGTTTCTTTCCCCTCCGAGCCTCAGTTTGACCTTCATGTTCAGTGTTTATGCTGCAGCACTCTGTAACCCATACTGGGTTTGACTGGGAAATGTGTGATGAGATTTGGTCCTGTTGAGGTGTTCAAATGAGATCAGACTCAGAAGATAATTCAGGTGTTTTCACACCTAATAGTTTGCCAGAATATCAAAATGGTAACCTTTTGATCATCATTTTCAGCTGGTGCGGTTCTATGGAGGACCAAAACTGACATAATTAAAAATAAAAGCAGGGTAGGTACTTGTTAGAGAAATGATAAATGGAGTCAGAATTTACCACATTGAATGTTTATTTTCCATCGGGTCACCCTGAACTTCTTAATGGAAATGATGGCAAAACTTGCAGGTCTCTCGTTTGAAAATGTTATTGTAGGAGGTGATTTTAATTGTCTTAAGAATCCACTGATTGATAGGCTCCCATTTCCCTGAAATGGGATTTCCCTCCCATTTCAGGGAAATCTAAACAGATTTTTGATCTTTTTGAGGAGGCGGGGTTTGTGGATGTATGGAGAAAACTCCATCCTGCTGGTAAGGAATACACTTTCTACTCCAACCCCCACAAATGCCACACACGTATTGACTACTTTCTTTCCCCTAAAATTATTTTAAGACAAGTTGCTTCATGCAAAATAGGACACATTGTCCTATTTTGTCCTATTTAGATACACTGACCATGCTGCAGTGTATCTAAATTATGCCTTTAAAAATGCTGGAGTTCAATCAAATCACTGGAGAGTAAATCCTTTCATTTTAAAGGATGGAAAATTTGTGGAGTAATTTAGAACAGAATGCAAACAATTCCTCGCTGTCAATTCTTCCTCTGCTAGCAGCCCCTCCTTGCTCTGGGACACAGCTAAGGCATTTAGTAGAGGATTAATATTATCATACACATGCAGTAAAAAAATGAAGAATTGCAGAACAACAAAACCTACCAGAAAGAAAGTTTAGACTTGCGGAAGAAGAATATGTAAAAAAAGCCTTCGCAGTCTAAGTTCCCCAACTTAGACTGCGAAGGCTTTTTTTACATACTCAATGCCATCCGGTGCTCACTGAACACATTACTGACGCAGAACGCTACAGACAAATTCAAATTTGCTAACCAAAGATGGTTTGAATATGGAGATAAACCAGGAAGATACGTTTCCTATCTTACAAAAACACAGAAGTCCTCCCAAACAATTGCTTCAGTTTCTGACTGGAGGAATTCATGTCCTACAGACCCAGAGAAAATAAATGCAGTTTACTTTGAGAGTTGTCACATTGCTCAGATTGGTACAGATTTTAAAAAAATTCAATCTCTAATGGAAACATTTTTTTCATAGATTAAGCTGCCCAATTTGCCAGAGGACAAAAAGAAAGATTTAAATGCAGAAATATCAGAGGCAGAGGTGGAAAGAGCCATCAGATCCCTCCAGGGAGGGAAAGCACTGGGCCGGATGGGCTCACTTTGGAATTCTACAAAACATTTATGCTGTCAAAGCCCTATTTATCCATGCTGAAAATTGCATCTGAAAACATCTCAAGTTTTATTAGCATCTCCATGAAACTCAGCAAAACGAGTTAGTTTTAGGATGAATATCTCAAAATGACTGAATAGCAATTCTGTAGGTGAGAAAACAATCTGAGAACCAGCAGAGAATATGTTTTGTAAATTTGCTCAGAAAATCTATCAGCCAGGAAAAATACTGCATCTCCTTCAAAGATCAGGACAGCTGTGCTGTCCAAAGTTTTTGCACCACAGGCCAAAATTTGCAAGTTAAAGAACAAAATGGCCCCTGAGCTGTTTAACTAAACAACACAGGAGAAAATCATTTTTGTACTTTGCGAAAAGTACAAAACATTTTGGCTTTAACAGAAAGGTTTTTACTTTTTGATCTGAATATTTTCTATTCTGTTAGAAAATGTTTTTTTGTCTATTCTATTGAAAACACCTTTCTTCTAAGACCCTCGCTGCGTTCAGATAATTTTAATAAATGGGTGTTACAGACCAAAAAGTGATTATTTATTTTTAACTAAAAACAAGGCTAGCAGAGTAAAAATGCTTTGTGTTGCACCTAAAACCTTACATTTCAGAATATGCAAATGTGTGAAAATTACAAGTGTCCATCGGCTCCACTTTCAGGAAAGTTGAATTTTTACCACACTTTAGAGCCACAATGAATTATTCCAAATGGCCCCCAGGTGGCAGTTTGGACACCCCTAATGGATTTACATGCACACAGGTACAAATGTGCTAAATTCTGCAGGGCCACTGCAAATACACTGATTTAAAAACAAAGGACACGCCCAGCTTTATAAAAAATGTTTTTACTGTACAACAGTCTTGTGTAAAATGTAAAAAAAGAAAAATACATCCAGTTATGCAGAAATTCAAGGACAGCAGGTACAAAACCAAACATGAATTCACATAGTAAATGTGAGAGTCGAGACCCTTCAGTTGGATTTGAAATCTAAATGATGAAAGAAAAAGGAAGCAGAAAGATTTTAGCTTTTAGTAGAAAGAAAAGCAACAACAACGGATTGTACATAAAAGAGAACAATAAAATCCTCCAGGTTGGAACCACACGTCATTCACAATTTTAAAGTACTTACAGGACTGATAAGTTACATGTTCCTGACTGGAAGTTCAAAGTAAACAGTTTCCATTAAAATGGAGCTCATAATCACAACCACAGGTTAAAAGCTGAGAGTCAGTAGCTGGAGCGTTGACAACGCCTGACTCTCAGTGAACGGCTCTGAGGAGGAGACGGACAGTAAAGTGTTTCCAGATCCGAGTTCTGGTCTGAGGTATGTGTGGTGCCATTGGAGATGCGGGTTCCCAACCCGGCATGAAGATTTTCCACATCTGGTTCCCTGAGCCAGCCAGCAGAAACACTTGCTCTGGTTTTAAACCTGGAGTCTCTCCTCTGGTGAGTGATGCCAGAGGAGAAGCATGACAGAACGTTTTCTGTCATTTCATCTGGAGCAGCTTCATCTTGTTTCCTAACAGAGCAGGAACAGGAAGGGTTAACTTTGATGAAGTCATCTGCGAGAGTGAATGTTTCAGAGAGCAACACGAACCCAGTCCTTTGAGAAACTTGTTCACGCCGCTCGGCTCGGGTTCTAGACACGAATCCAGATACTCGGCCACTCTGGATTCATAAAGCCCTGGGAGGAGAGCCAGGATGGAGAAGTTAGCCAATCAGGAGATAAACATCAGCTGAGGGAAAATATGTTCACACATTCTCTCAAACTGCTGCACAATTAAAGTTTTAAAGGAAGTTTTACTGAGACTTTAAAACAGGTTTAAAACATGGTGAACCTCAGAAGGAAAAAGCTGGATTTCATTTACTTAGAGTAACAAAGAGAATGCAAATGAAAGCCACACTTTTCAGATTTTTAAAAAATTGTTTTAAATGAAAATACTGTATTATTTTCTGGGGTTGAAACCGTTAATCAAATTAATCATGATGAAAAGATTATTGAAATAATCCTCAACTAATTTAGTGATCGATTAATTGTTAACTGCCTCTCCCTGGGCTGCCACCTTATCGTGGTGGAGGGGTTTGAGTGTCCCAATGATCCCAGGAGCTATGCTGTCTGGGGCTTTATGCCCCTGGTAGGGCCACCCAAGGCAGACAGGTCCTAGGTGAGGAACCAGACGAAGTGCAGCCCGAAGACCCCGATGATGTACAGCAACTTTGGATCCAGTGTTCCCTCGCCCGGACGCGG
>CAEFZY010007766.1:0-33066 GCA_903066815.1 Brachyrhaphis roseni | reverse complement strand
GAGCCGGCTCTTTGAAGTGAACGATTGGAACCGGCTCCACAATGGGAGCCGTTTTAGGATCCTATTTGGGAGCCGGGTTTTTTTTCTACAGTATTAGGGTGACCAAACGTCCGTATTTCCCGGGACATGTCCGTATTTCACGTCCTGTACCGGGCATCCCCGGGTTTTTTAAAGTATACACTACGTAATTCAGCAGGTTGGTGTGGATGAACACCATTACTAAACCCATCAGCTGTTAAGAAAACTCACATGATCTGCCCTCCAATGGTGGATTTACCAGCATCTGAAACAGAAAAACCAAACGTTAAACATCTTTTATGTGAATAAAACTGAAGAAGAAGAAGAAGAAGAAGAAGAAGAAGAAGAAGAAGAAGAAGAAGAAGAAGAAGAAGAAGAAGAAGAAGAAGAAGGAGGAGAAGGAGGAGAAGGAGAAGAAGTCAGAGGCGCAGAGAGGAAGCGTACGCACCGACGTGACCGATAAAGACGACGTTCACGTGTTCCTTCTTGGGAGCATCAGGTGGCGGCGGAGCCACCTTAGGGAGGGGAATTTCCTCCTCTTCCTCCTCCATCATCTCCTCATCCTCTCTCCCCACGGCGCCGCCTTCTTTGCCACCTCCTTCCGTTCCCAGCTCCTCCTGTCCGCCGCCTCCCTCGCCTCCCCCGGGCTCCTCCTTCTGCTCCCACGTTTCCTCCTCCGCCGCCATGTCAGCCTCTGTGTTTCCGTTCTCCACTGGAGCTGGAAGCAAACACAGACAACTCTTCACTCCTGAAACCACGGCCCATGGTTTCCGTCAAAACACGGACGGAACCGCAGAACTTAAAAAACAAAATGGAATCCACAACGAAACTCAAATGAACAGAGAAGGGGAGACAGAAGTTTCTGAAGTATTTTGGTCACTGCAGCTCCCGTACCTGGTGAGGCGGGGCGCGGCTCTACTATCGCCATAAAACTGCACAAACTGAAATTACAAGAATAAATTTGCTTACTGGAAACATACCAATTTTTAAAAAATAATAAGTAAAAAATTATGTCTTTCAATAAAAAGTTTTCAGCTCTATCAAAATTATTGTATTTCACTAAACTTCAATATAAACATTTTTCTCACACAAGTCACAACAGGATGTTACTACTGTTAGAAATGATGAAGAAGACGATGATGTCACGGCTTGTTTTTTAATGAACAAACTCATTCTCGTGATATTAATTGCTTTTCTCATTTAAAGGGACAGTACTGTGTTTCCCACAACACTGGCCCACGTTTCCTCTTCTGCTGCCATGTTTGCTGTAACATAGCGGCAAACATGGTAACTGTTTTTATATATAACATTAATTGGAATTTATTAAGACAGTAAAACTCTAGTCAAGGATTTTTTTTTACGATATAAACGATATGTTTATCCTCGCTGCAGACGATCTAACAAATAATCATTCTGAAGCTCGCCTCCTTCTCCAAATATGGTCTCTTCATTTCTTTACAGGAAGGAAGTGGTCCCTTTAACCAAAGTGTTAAAGGGGCAGTATCATGTTTTTCAGGCACATAGAGCCATTTTGTAGTGTAATAAAATAGCTGCTACCTTCAGCTGATATAAAATGGTATACATCTCAAATATAACAAAATTTACTTCCTAATTTAGCGCCTTAAAATTGTGCCTCTGTCTCTTCAAGAAGCTCCTGCTCTTCCTGAAGCTCCGCCTCCTGGAAGTCATCCCAACATGGCTCCTCTATTAACCCTTTAACATTTCTAGCAGCGTTGCTCTGAGCAGCTCCAATGAGTTTGCTAATTGCTGCTGGCTAGTCTGGAGGAGCTGAGTGGGGGAGGAGCTGCGCTTCATGTGCATTCATTTGTGTTAACCTCATTTGTTTGCTTTTTGCTTAATAAAATTCTTATAAGGGTTAATTTTCAACAGGATTTGACATAAAGCTAATTTTGTAAGTTGTTTTGTTTTAGCTAAATTTTTGCTTCTGAAATAATCTGCAGCGGATTGTGTTTAAAGAAAGCTTGAGACACAAAATTTAAATAAAATCAATTCAAATTAGCAGTTTCAATTTGCAAATCTACACATCCCACTCCAACTGCTAACTTTAATTGCAATTTCATGCCTCAAACTTCCTTTAGATTATAAGCACAAAAATTGGCTGCAGTTTATTTCAGAGGCAATAATTTAGCATCCAAAAGAAAAACAACCTGTAAAATTCCCTTTGTTTGTCAAATCCTGTGTTGTAAATCTTTATCAGAATTTTTATTGTTTGTATTTGTGAAATTATTCAAAACCCAATCAATAATTTCACTTCCATATCACAATTATGCATCATCTGATGTCCGTCATAAAGAGTCCAGTAAAACACATCGAACAAGCAGCCGAGTCTTTCATAAAGACAGGAAGAAAAGAACATTTTGCCAAACACGCCTCTCATTTCTGCAACTCTGAGATGGTGAGACCGTCACTGCAACTGTTCAGTACGTTTCCTGCTCAGCCTCCACAAACTGCAAGTGAGCAACTCAGAAATCCAGCCAGCTCTGGATTTCAAAGACAAACTCATCCTGCATCAGAACAGGCAAGTCTGGAATAATGTCCTTCTGTCAAGATGCAGACAGGAAGCAGGAAAATGAGATTAAACAGGACAAAATGGAGATGGACTGACTGGAAAACAAACCAGGCAAGAGAGAAATCGGCATGGAGGATAAAATCGATCTGGAAAGGAAAAATCTGGAGAGGAGGAAAAGAAACTGGCTTTGAAACCACAGGGAGGGTGATTCAGTGACATAAGGGACGGTGACAGATGGAACAAAAAAACTGAATCTAAAACACAGAAACCAGAACCAACCGGTACAGACCGCTCTTAGTGACAAAAAAATAATATGCTTGGCAAAAGAAACTTAAACTACAGGGAGGTTGAATGAGGACATGAGGAAATGTGACAAACAGGGAACTAGAAAGTGAGCAGAGGGCAAAACTAACAGGTATGGATGGCTATTGGTGGCAAAACTAACAGGTTAGGCCAACAAAAAGGACAGATTTATCTGCTGAGGTGACATTACTACAACTGAAAATAAACCTGGTTCTAACCGATCACCCTATGAAGGACAGAACCAGCAGTTCTGACAGCATTCCTCTGCAGGAACACACCCGGCGGGGGGCCCAGGGCCAGCAGCATGGCGCCCATCACACCAAGTGTCAATGGGATGTCTATTTTGAGCCGGGCAGAGCAAGGTTGCATCATTTTCTCTGCAGCCCCCATGCACAGGGACCGTCCAGGGCCAGAAACCCAAATAAGGTGCAGCCACCAACACAAGCGGGGATCTAAAACCGGGTGTGAATGCGTGAAATGAGCCACTTCCACGCCAAACCGTGACAGACGGTGAGACTGGAAGCAGAACATGTGGAGTCCGGGGAGCGTACCGGCTGTGTCCGCCACCTCCATGCTAGCAGCTGGCTCCGGGGAACCTGAGGACACACAGTACAACTTTCAGAAATACCACAACATCCTGGTCGCATCTTACGTATAAATATGAGCGTAAAAGTGTTGCAGCATCGCTGTTCACTAACAGCCCCGGAGTGACGGGCCGACGTGTTGATCACCGGCTGAAACGTGATTAACTGAAGCAGGGAAGCTAAGTTAGCATCAGAGCTAGCATCCTGGGCTAACTTCCAGCTGACTGCCGTTCACCCACCGTCTGAAGCAGGGATTCCGGCGCTGCTGGCCTGAAGGAAGCTCGGCACAAACACCGGGGCGTTCACGTTGGGGACGAACGGCTTGGCGTTCACATTGAGGGCGGCGAAGGCGGCTGGGAGCTCCGCCGCGGGAGCCGGGGCCTCGGCATCCTCCTCCTGCTCCCATGAATCCGGGGCTGTGTCTCTCGAGTCCATGGCTTCTTCTTCTTCTGGAGTTCAACAACTTGTGGGCCGGTTCTGCGGTTCCGTCCAGACGCGATGAGTTGCTGCTTTGGTTCAGACTCGGAGGAACTCGCTTGGTGAAGTTCCCATAGCGATTCAGTCTGGCTTTCACCAGCATATGGATCCGTGAGCAGCACTGCGCCCGGAGCGAGCCGCACGTCCCGCTGGCGCCGCTAGGGGGCGGCATGGCGCCACCACTGAAACCAACGCGTTAAAACGGGCGACAGAAAAACATGAGCAACTTCAACAGACTATTTACATTTACTGTTATTTATTGGAGTAACTTCTTTTTAATTACCCGCACCTAGGACACCCCTGCTATAATTATTACATTCATTTAGTATAAATCCTGCTTCAAAACTACTGATTTTCAACAGTCGTGAGTTCTGTGGCGGAAACTTTATCATTTTTCACTCTAGTTTGAATAAAGTTACAAAAAATGTTCTGACTAAATAATTTTAGTGATTTTAACTGATGTAAAACATGAGAATTTTGGTCTAATTTAACTTCAGAAAGAGAGAAAAAATATTTAAATTTATTTTATGTATGCATATTAATACACCTCCTATAATGTTAATAATGCTTGATGTTTTTCCATCCATACTTGTGAATGTAACTGATTTGTTCTAACATTTCTGGTTATTAATCCAAATAAAAGTGATAAAACTCCCAGATTTACCTCATTTTATTATTTAATTGAACTTTCAGTGAACTGAAACATCACTACTAAGTGCATACATATACAACAGTTAGTACAATTACTGCAGTACAACATCAACTGAATAACTTTTAATGAATATATGGATGTGAATCCAATAAATAGAGGTTAAAATAAATAAAGATAATAAATATTAATCAGCTGTGAACAGGTGGATTAGATGCTTCATTCTTTGGCGTCAGTAACTCCTCCTCCAGAGATGGCGAACGTGGCTTCATTCTCAGGCATATCAGGGCTAGAATGATCACAAACAGATCCATCAAAAAACTACAAATATGGCCGACAGAGTCGAGGCGCTGTGAAGCGGCGGCTCACCTGTCGAATATCTTGGCGATCCTCATCTCGCCGCGGCCCTTCCTCAGGCTGATGCGCGTGGTGGAGGCGTGGGCCAGGATGTGGCCGCCGATCGGCTTCTTGGGGTCGGCTTGAAATCTGAAACATTAAAACGGTTAAAGCAGCACAGGCCAGGCGGGGAGGAGGCGGGGCTTTCTGGGCTCTTACGTCATTCCTGCTCCGGGATCCGCCGTCATCTGGTTGGTAACGAAGACGGCGACGTTGTACTCTGAGGACGTGATGAATGGATGAAAACAGACAGAAAACAGAAACTGCGCCTCATTTAGGATAAAAACACCAGAGAGCCTTAAAGTGACCTATGATGCTTCCCTAAACCAGAGGGAAAAGTCTAGAGCTGAACCAGAACATGTCCTGGTTCTGGTTCTCACCTTCTGAGATCTTCTGCAGCCTGGAGAGCATCTGGGCCAGTTTCTGCTGCCGCTCGGCCAGCTCCCCGCGGCCGGAGAAGTCCACCCTGAACAGAGCCATGATGGAGTCGATGATCTGAAGAGGAAGAGCCGACATGGCAGGATCCTTTACCACAGAAACATTTACGTCTTCAAACTTTTACAGCACAAATTTGAAGATAAAATCAACACAAATGAACTAAAAAAGAGTTTAAATTCACCATCATTTGATTTATTACTGTTTTTAATATTCTACATTACACAGCAGGGGCCAGTAAAAGTGAAATATAACAAAATGTATTGATTTATAAACCTCATTACTGGCTCAATAACAAAACATTAATTTAACAAAAAAAATCCCCAATTTCAGTAACATTTAAAGTATAAAATATGAGACAATGTTTATTTCAATTACATGGATCAATGAGTGACTGAGTCATCAGAAATAATAAAAATTCAAAAATCAAATAAAAAATGTTCTCTACGTTTTCTGGCATTTAGCAAATGTAAATAAATTTTATGATTCTAACTAAAATAAAACCAGAAAAGTTTAATCTGATTTAACTTCAGAGAGTGAAAAGAAAAACCTTTTATGTGTGAAAATATCTGGTTTCAAATGTAAGTAATGTTTTCCTAATTTAGGTGGTATCAAACATTTAATTGCGCTTCATTACAAAACTCTGCAGTTAGAATATCAAGGACTTTCCAAACCTTGAAATCACCTTTGAGTGTTTTAGGATGAAAAAGGTCAAACTATTGATGATCACCTTCCTAACGCAGCAGGAAATCAATCAGAGGTCTGTAGCTCACCAGCAGCTTGAACACGCCGCCTTCTTCATGAAACTTTGCTGCTACGAAGTCCAGCAGCTCCATCTGGTGTTCGCCTGCAGGAACAGCAGCAGTTTGAGCCACAGGAAGTTACAACAAGGCCTCAGGAAGTGAACGCTGAGCTGGTCGTACTGGTGTAGGCGCGGGCGTAAAGCACGTTGTCCAGCACGGCGTCATGATCCACGTTGAACCGGTCCGCGATGTCCCGCAGCCGGTCTGGGCGGCTGCAAGGAGGTCAAAGGTCACAACAAACAGAAGAACAGCCTTAGAGCTGATTTTAATTCAGATTTAAAAATGTTCCACATTATTTTTTTATCTCTTATTCTGAGCGTCTGAGTCAAACTGACAGGAAGAATCAAACTAAATAAGAACAGAAAGAATGAAGGATACAAGGAAAGAAGAAAAGAAAAGACGAAGATGCAACACAAAAAGAAGTAAAGAAAAAGGAAAGGAAGAAGGAAACAAGGTAGAGAGAAAGGAAGAAAGGAGGAACAAAGGATAGAGGGAAGGAAGAGCAAAAAAGGAAGAAAGGCAGGAAGAAAGAAGGAAACGACAAAGGAAGGAAGTAAAGGTGAAAGAAAGGATCCATTAATGGAAAAACAAAGGGAGAGAAAGAACAAACAGGAGAAATAGAAGGAAGAAGGAAAGGAAAAAAGGAAGGATAAACTCGTTCTAAGGATACAAGGTGTTCTCCGTATCGATGAAGATGACTTTTCCACCGGAGTATCCGTCTTCTCCTGGGAGCTGAGCCGTGACTGGAGGCACAAGACACACGTCACGTAACAAAACAGTCTCAAAATATTCAAATATAATCACTAAATATTAAAATGGTCACAAAATATTCAAATATAATCATAATAAATCATAGTGTAGCCAGACTTGCTCACCACAGAGTGTGTGAGAAAGCTGCGTTTTTCCCGTCCGAAACTCTGAGGAAAATCAGATTATTAAATAAAAACATCTTTTAGTTTATTATTAGCTTATTACATAACAAGTTAAAAAGCGGCACGTCTTCTCACCTCCGAAGGCCTCGGTGATGGCCATGCTCTCTATCCCTCCACCCAGCAGCTTACTGCACACACACACACACACACACACACACACACATGAGTGAACCCAGATAAAACACGCAGCAGCTGAACTTTGGGATCTTAACTCGAACTCCTGGCTGCCCGTCGTCACGTGGAAAACCTGCTTCCTCCTGGCGCTGTACTCGAAGGCCGTCTGGAATCCAACGTTCTGCTCAGGACAACCATAATGACTCAGTTACTGTCCTGTCCATTTCTGCATAACAGAGCAGCAGAGCGGCATCTAACCAGCATCTTTCCTGCCGCCTCCTTGATTTTCTCCACCTTGGCCTCCGACAGGCCCTTGATGTTGCACAGAGCTTTGCGCGTCGTCATCTGGATCCCTTTAACGGTGCAGATTCCTACCGACTTCAGCTTCTTAATGTCCGCCATGTTCTGGACAAAAATACAAAATAATACACTCTGTCGCTTTACAACCACAAAATTCACAGCCTTTATTAGGATTTGATCTGATAGGCACAAAACAGTTCAAAGCTGAAAGGAGGAGGAGAAAATAACTGTAGTTTTGGGTCTTAAGCAGTTTGCACAAGTAGATTTTTTCATTTGAGACTCATTCAGAGAGCCGCTGTAACAGGAATTTATCATATAATTTATCATTTATCGTGATACAATTTCTTATAAGAATTTTGATTTATCTCTGTCACAATACATTTCGGATAATGAAGTAAAAAAAATAAAAATATGTCCACATTGTTATAATTGTTATTTGTACTATTTTCTTCACTGTTTGTTCCACAAGAACATCAATAAATATCAATAAATTTGAAAATATGATTAAATGCGGTTACATTATGGATGTCAGTGACACAAATCACACTTTATGTGACAGGAATGTTTTCCAAGAGCAGAGTTTGTGATGTGACAGTCTGAGCCACACAGCTACCTAAACAAGTAGCAATAACCAGTTATTATCATCACATTTATTATCACAATATTACCACAAAATATTGTGATAAAGATTATCAGTAGGTCTTAGGACTGGACTTTGACTAGGCCATTCCGAGATATGAATCTGATTTGATATAAACAATTTTGTGTTAGTCTATCACATAAAATCCAAATGAGATACGTTTAGTTTGTGCTCATAACGTTAAAAACTACATTTTCCAGGTGAGCTTATGATATTTTACTTACGATCCCATGTTTCTGCAGAAGGTCAATGTCTTGAAAAAACGACTCCTGGTTGATTCAGAAGAAATCATCATATTAAACCACAAAAACAGACGGAAATCACTTCTAAATTATTCCGTCATATTATTTATCAACATCTACTTTTTTAGGAAAAGGCTAAACTGTATTAGCTATCGATCTTACCTCGTCATCCTGGAAACCTGTATCATTCTCAACAACTTGATCCTCAGCAACTTTCATTTTCAATTCAGAGTGAAGCTTAGAAATTAAATATAAAGTTTTCAGTTTTATCACTTGAAGGAGATTTTAGCCAAAAAGCAGAGCAGCTAGCTGATGGGAAGCTAGCTGATGGGAAGCTAGCTGATGGGAAGCTAGCTGATGGGAAGCTAGCTGATGGGAAGCTAGCTCTCGCCGTCTCTAAATTGATTCACAAAATATTGACTGAAAAATAAACTAAGGCGGTTGGAAATAGTCTGTTCTTGATATGTTAGCAGAAAAATAATTCAGTAACGGATAATATATATAAAACAAACCCTGTCCTAAAATAAAACTATCGCCTTTTGTTTCCTCTGACGGCCAGTGTCTGTCACTGGCGGGAAATTAGGACCTGCGATGTATTCAAGTACTAGCGGAAATTTGGATTGTCTTAGTGAAATCAACGCATATCTGATTAAATACTCCCTCATAAAGTTTAATCTGCTGTTGCTGGTTTTTGTACAAAGAACCTAACCAGACCTAATGTCTATACTGTTGTATATGCATTAATAGAGAATCTGTTTTGAGAAACTGACAAGACACGGGCAGATCATTCCCCTTGAAGCCCTCCTGAACGAGGAATAGAAACGCATTTGAACGCAACATTATATGCTGATTTAAGTAACATCAAAACGGTGAAGGACTTCATTGCTTTGCTGTTATAAAGAGAAAGAGAAAAAATTATCTTTAGTGAAAACTATCTATAAAAACAAGAAAGAAAAACTTTTCGTTTTCTCTTGATCATATATTAAATGTCTTTATTGAGAGAAAGAGACATTTTACTTTTTCTCTCAATAAAGACATTTAATATATTTTGATATATGATTCTTGCTGATTCTGATATGAGAAAAACATGGTTCTATTTCACACGTGTAACTATTTTTTTAATTCTCAGAATGCTTTAGTTTTATGTCATTCTAGTTTCTTTTTCAAGACAAACAAACCTGAATAATCATTGTAATAAACATTATGACTTTTTAAGTTTTGTAATAAAAACATGCAGTGACAGAAAAAAGTCATTCTGATCAATCTAGGTTTAACTTTCTAATTTAACTGAATTTAAATTAGAAATTTAAATGCAGCTTTTTAAACCTTTGCTACTTTGATAAAAAGTAGCAAAGGTTTGCAATTAATAGTGTGAATGCTGGACAGAAATATATTTAAAGATTATTTCTCCAGGAATAAATAAACTTTATTGCCTTAAAAGAGGAAATTTCATCATCTCAAATCTTACCAGCTTCATTGCATATGCTCATGTTTTCCACACCATGATGCTGCCACCGCTGTGTCTCACAGTGGAGATGGTAGAGTGCTACATGTCAAACGTACCGACTAATTCACCTAACGAGCGTTTTTCTCAGGTTTACCTGAGCAGGTGATCAAACCCCCAGAAGTCATTTAAGGTATTTCAATGGGTTTTAATTGTTGCAGTCAAAAAAGAAGTGACACATGTTTAAACATAAGACTTTCTCCTTAAATGGCAACAAGAAAAAAAAAAAAAAAATTTTAACACAGAATCAATGAAAAAAATCCAAAACAAAACACGGCGGCATCATTTATACCAACGCGACGTTTCTACCTACCAGGACAGAACCTCTAAAAACAGAAACACTGATCAGACTTCAGACAACGTCCACAACCTTCCTAACTCTGATCCAACAAACATTTGCTCTCAGTATTTCTTTAAAAAAACAAATGAGTTGACAGAAGCGATAGCTGCTCCTGGATTTCAGTCTCTGCATGATGTTGAGCACAAGGAGAGAGGCGAATCAGAGCACTGTTGCTAGGCAGATTTCTCCAGATTCCTCCTGCGCCTCACACCTTGCCAGGTGCAGCAGGCATCATGCCGGGCATCCCGCCCGACATCGCAGTGTTGGGTCCTAACAGGATCTACAAAAAAATAAAACATCTTCTCAGATTGCTGCTCAGTTAAAAGTCAAAGCGATTTTTTAGTGTTTTTTGCAATGCTTTTTTAGGAAAAAAAGAAAGTAAATTTACTTTGTTTCATTACTTCAGGAAATTTGTTGTCATTCTTAAAGAGCCTCGTTTTATTTTTGTTTGTAGGTTTTTAAATAAATAAAAACTTTTGCAGAAAAGAGGAAACACATTTTCTTTTGTGGGATGTTGAAAATTATGGCAAACAGAAAATTTAAAAAGGCATAAACTGTCTAAGTTAATGACAGAAAAACAGGGATCCAAAACAACATGGATGGTATTTTAGTGTCAATCTGTCACAGAAAATCTGTATTTTATGGACCAACATTTGTCATATTATCTGTAAAATCTGATGGTTAAATGATTTATTAAAACTATCCGTATCATCAACCAATGTAAGATCTAGAAAAGAACAAATAATAATTACAATCGTTTTCTCCATTGTTTGTTATTCAATTCAAATTCAAAAATACTTTTTTAACCCCATAGGGAAATTAAATAAATGTAATTAATTACATTATGCTCATTATATAAGCATAATCCTGTCCATTAACACATTGAAGATTTTTCTATAACATTTCAAATCACTAAAATCTACTTCAATCAATCACTGATACTGACCTGATGGACTGAAACTAAAACTGAGTTGCTTCTTATCCTTTTTTCTGTTTTTCTGCTAATAAAATAAAATAAAATAGCTGAACAGTAGTAATGATAAACAGAGCTGACTGGACTCATTTGGCCTTTACAGTAACTGTATCGAAAACATCCCCAGAGCCAAACATAGAAAAACAGCATTCAGCTTCTATGAACCACAGATCTGGAACCAACTTACAGAAAACTGAAACACTGAGTTCCTGTAAATCTAGACTATAATCCCACCTGGTTACAGCTGCTTCTGAAATTAAACACTAATAATAAATGAAACACGAACACTTTGATGTGTAACGATTATATGGGACACAATGTAATATTTCAGCTGGTGGCTGTGTGTTCTCAGTTTGTGTTTTTATGATGTGAAGCACTTTGAGCTGCCTTGCTGCTGAAACATACTACACAAATAAGCCTGACTGAAAACATTAGCAGATATTATTTTTGATTCCCTTTAGGTCAGAGTCACTGAGCGGTCCACAGAGGCGCTGGTGCCTGACCTGTCTCTGCTGCTGCAGCTGCTGCTGCTCTAGCTGAAGCCGCTCCGTCTCAAACACCACCGGCAGCACCAGGATCATGAAGGAGGTCGTCCCCACCCACAGCGCCGAGCGGGAAAAGCTGCAACAACGTCAACAAGCAGGTTAGCTTCTGCTGCAGGAGACGAGCCACTGAAGCTTTTCCCAGCCTCAGATACCAAAAAACTCCATCCGTCATGTAGAAGTTCATGTTTTAAAGGAAAATTTCCAAATTTATTTCTCAAATCATAAAGAAACCGATTTGTAAAAATTTTCTTTTGCCGATTTTGTTATCTTTTTGTTACTTAAATGAATTATTGTAATTTTGGTGCTTAAATACAAAAATTTCCATTTATGTTTATTATTTGGTCTGTTAAAAAACAAAGGACTGTTAATTTAACTTTTTACCAAATACTTGTTAACTCTGACTAGAGTAATTTCTTGGATGAATACTTTTTAACTTTTACTTGAGTAAGTAGTGCCACTCTTACTTCAGTACATTTTTAGGAACTCTACTCACCTCTGGTTAATAGTGCAGGTCCTCAAATTGCACTTCTAATTTATATATTTGTAAAGCGACTATCCATATTAATAAACACAAAGTAAATATGCGAGATTGTAGCCAGGAATAATGATTCCTTGTTTGTGTGCAGAAACAAGGATTAAAGCTGATTCTGACATTTAAAACAGTCTGAAAGAGCTAAAACTTGTAGTCCAAATCTTTCAGAAACATATTCATTTCTGAATAAACAGATACTTTCACATCGGCATCTTTACATATTTCTCATTTTTGATTACTTGTGCATCATTGTTGTGTTTCTGCTCATGTTTGACTCCTGGGACTGTACCTGTAAAACTTCTTTAACACGGACACCGAGCACTGCGCAGAAGTCTCTGCAGCTGTCCTCACTGTGTCCGGGAACATCTCGGTCAGACCCCACAGCCTCTCCACCAGGGTCTCATCCAGCTGAAGCAGACACAAAACACCGTTAGTTATCGCGACAAAAACAGCTTGAGACAGATCAGCTTATAAGGGAGGTTATAGTCTGTTTAAAGCCTTGATCGGCCTGTTAATGGCAGCAGAACCTGAGGGAAGACTGGTAACAGGCACCACAGTTAGCTCACTTATTAGCACAGTCAGGCTAACAGGAAATTACGCTACATCTTTACTCTTGTTAGCGCAGGTAAGATAAATAACTGAGAGGAAATATCCTAACATCTTCATCTTCATCGTCGTCTATCTCATCTTCTCGAAGCCGAGCAGACACCGGGTCTGACGCCGGGGACAGTTCTTCCACGGAAGCCATGTTTCCTCTTTACCTCCCCTGGTGGTAGCCCGGCTAACCTCGCTGAAGTACGGCCAACGATTCTCTGGCAGCAGCGGGGCGGTTTTCACTAAATTAGTTTTTCTGAACAATTTCCAGCGTTTTTTCTTTCAGATTAAGACGAGTCTGAGAACCGACACTCCGAGGTCACAGACGGGAAAACGTGAAACTCGTCAGGGTCGCATGACGGTGGAAGGGCAGGGGTCAGTTTGGAGAAAACGTAAAACAAACTGCGCCCCCTACCGTGAGGACGGTCTAATAGCAAGTCTTGAACCAAACAAAAGTACTGTAGTAGGAGTCTTAGTTACTAGGTTAGCAGGATTTTATATTCAGGTTCTAATTTATAAAAAAATATATAATTATGTAAATAAAAATCTAAAAATGCCGACAGCCATCACCTTCTACAATAACTCTTTAATCAAATGAGTTAGAACAATAGGTGGGTAGAGCACCCAACAAATTAAAGCAGGTTTGTTCTTCATTCAGTGGGTAGAGACGCAAGAAATTTTCCTTTGGTAAGAGTACCAGCACTTCATAATAAAATTACTCAAGTAAAAGTAAAAAGTACAGTATAGTAAAAATACTCCTAAAAGTAATTTTTTTCAAAAATGTTACTCAGGTAAATGCGATTTAGTAAATGTAGCTAGTTACTACCCAACTCAGGTTACAACAACATTTAATTCAATAAAGTATTTTTGAATTTGACTTAATCAGTGCTTCTCTATGTGAGTTAAGCACCATTTACCTCACCCCATTAATTTGAATAAATGAATTAATAAAATTAAGAGATGAGAAGACATGTTTGCAATAGTTGCATCGTTTATTTATATTATTAGCCATCAGTGCAGAGGTGAAGAAGTATATGCAAGCAGGTTGGAATAGATGAATAAGTGTCAGGTGTGATTAAAGAGTTTTAGCAAGAAAGAAAGGATGAAGAGGAAAGGACTAAATGGAGTCAAATGATTCACTGTGGCCTTTTCCCTTCAGGGAAAGGCCCAAAGAGAGAAAGAAGAAGTGAAGATAGTGAGTCCATTCTAGAAAAATTATTGGTCCAGCTTTTAAACACATCAGAAGCTTGAATCTAAAATAATTCTCAGACTTTTTATATTGTTGAATTTTGTTATTTTCAAATTGTGGCTTTTCTTTAACCGTTTGAATTTCATTCAAATGTCAGAAAATTTTCATTTTACAAATAAAACATTAACAACCTTTTTCTGAAATCAGTCATAAATGTGTATTGATATTTTTATACCTAGTCAAATCTGATTTTAAAGTGTAAAAAAAGGTTTAGTAAAGCTAAATTATCTTCTACCTTTCCCAGTTTCTTGGAAAATGAGCGCTTACTCTGAAAAAATGTTTCCTTTTTTTCCTTTTTTTCCTCGGCTGTTTTTCCCGCTGCTGAGAACATTGAAGGGGCGGTGATGGAAAAGTTGCAGGATTGCAGGGATTCCTTGTTTACATCCTCCCGGAGCGCCGGGGTGGGAGGGTAGCTCCGCCCCCATTCTTCTGGGCTGACGTCATTGTCGCTTGGTGTTTTTTATGAATGAAAGAATCCAACCTCAGAGCGCAGCGGAGTAATTCCGGGAAAAGGCGGACTGACATTTTGTCGCCAGAGTCGCGTCGAATCAGCAGGTAAATTATCACTTGTTTATATCTAAATGTGGAGGTAAATGTTTAAATATTGCGCTGTGACGCTGTTATTCGGTGGTAATTACCGAGTATTGGAGGAATGCTGTCCAGTCTCGCCAAGTGAGCAGGCAGCTGTTCGGTTTAAACCGTCCATGCTAGCTGCTAACGGTTAACATTACTAGCATATTAAGAAATACTTACAAAGTTAGGCTCGCTTCCTAATTAGCGTCTCTTCTCGCGTGTTATCTAACATAAATAGATGCTTTCTACTAAACTATATATTCTGTATTTCTTAACAGCCGCTCGGTAAGTTGTTTAAAGCCTAAATGTCCCGGGGACTCGTGATGGCTGTTTACTATAGCAGCGGCGCCCTAAGCTGGCCAGCTCCTCTCCTGTACGGGTTACGGGTGGATTTTAAACACCTCAGAACATGGTAAACAACATAGTAATGAGCGCTGTGAGCTATTTGAAACAGAATAGTAAGAATAGTGGATACTAAAGGGTAGAATGGTTAAGAATCGAGCAGGTTTGACCGTGCTGCGTTCACTTGTTGCTTCCATATTGTTATTTAAGTGCTTCATCCAGCTCGCTCGGTATTTTGCTTTAAATAAAGCGGAATATTGAGAGCTGGCTTCGCCTCGTAGCGCTGGCTGCTGCTGGGTTTCTGCTAGCTGGCGGTCCTGGCGGGGCTAAAGCAGAAGGCGTATTGCTGAATCACCCTGACTTTACAAAGAGGCGGTCCCCTCGGTCCGCAGCCCGAGTCCTGCCCTGCGGCTCGGACACTTTTTCCGCTGCGGCCGCTGACTTCCTACGCTTGTCGGGAACCGGAGCTTGTTGTCAGCAAACCCACTCGACCATGCAAAGACTTGATTTTATCCAGCGTTAGTGAACCAGGCGCAGGGCCGTGGAGGAGCGGGAGGCTGGGCCCCGACAGGTGACTCCTACCTCTGTTTGGTTCCTCTCGTTGCTGTTTCGTGCCATTCTACGGAAATTAAACAAAATTAAGACAAGAAATCATGTTTAAATTGGACACCTAACATACACGTAATTACGTAAACCTTTAAATATATATTTATTTTTAAAAAATAAATGTTTATTCTGAGGTTAGAGCTTCTTCCTGTCAGTGAATCTGACTAAACTGTTTAGGGAACTACACAACCCACAGTCCTGCAGGCCTTTAAACTGACACTTTTAAATAGTTGTGATATAAGATAAAGAGGAAGTTCAGTGACCAAAAAATAACTAAAATAAACAGCAGCAGCGTCTGTTTTTATGAAAGACACTCAGAGTTCAGAGAGGATTTCTGTTTGTCTTCAAAATAAACAGAATTTTACATTAAATGTAAGTTCTCCATCTTATTGCTGATGCGAATAATGAAAAATATTAAACATTATCTAACAGAACTGTCGGTAACCAAAGCCACAAGTCCAACCAATCATTGAGTCGTTACATTTTAATAACCAACGTTTTTATTAATAGCTACAACAAAAATATGGCAATTAGACATTGTATTGGTTTAAACTTGTCATGTCATCAATTTAAAAATATTTTTTCCTGCTTATAAAAGACTAAATAAATAGTTTTATGCAAATCAGAAGCAGTTACCCAACAAGAAATTAACCACACTGCTTTATCTCTGTCCATCCCAAACTCTTTAGTCATCGGCTTTTATAACGACGACCTCAGCTGCTCCCACGTACAGTCATGCTCTGAACAGAACCAGAACCAGAACAGAACCAGCCGGGATTCACAACCTGAGCTGAAATGCTACATAAAAAGAAACACCTGGTCACCTCACTTCCATTTTTTAACCACTCCGTTATGATAAACGTTTCTGGACGATAAATTGTCCCAGAAGTGATCACGATAAACGATATTATTGTTTTTGAGAATATTTAAGTATAATAATGGTAAGAATGGTATAATAATGGAAGAATTCATTCTCAAAGATGGATAAACTTTAAATTACACTTAGCACTGAAAGACATTTTAAACATGAAAAATAAAACAAATAACCGAGACTATAAGTACAATTAATTACGAAGCTCTATACATGAAATTTCACCAGAATGGAAATGATCTAGCTCATTTTAATTTATCATGATTGATTGCTTGTTGTTAGAGACACTTAAATGTTTCAGTTTCTTCTTCTTTGTGATCATTTTTTGTTTCATTTTTGTCACTGTTGTGTTTATGTTTCTGATCTCTGATTTGCTGCCTGAAGAAGATAATTGATTAATTAATTAGATTAATTTAGTGAAGTCAACTGGATTTTCATTCTGTAAAAAGTTACTTTAACACTGCAGGGCAACAGACCCACCCTAATGTTTTCCTGTGCTGCTGTAACAACTTTTTATTATGTAGAGAGAAGTAGACATAATAATCCTCTAATAACATTTTCTATAAATTTAGCTCTGATCCGTTTGAGGCAATAAAAAGTTTCTGACTTATGATGAAATCAAACACAACAAGCCAACTTCCTGCTGACAGCCATCTTTCATTTGGTTCACCTTATTACATTTCCTGTCTGTAATCTGAACAGATTGTAGAAAATTACGTCAGGTTGTAATCTAAGTGTCGGATGGTCGGTATGAAACGACCCGGGTCTGTTTCATACCCGGAAAACTCAGCCGGGACTCCAAGAAGTCTGTGATTTCCCAGCCTGGAGCCAGTCTGTGAACATCTCGTGTAATTCAATAACACTGCGACAAAATCAGAAAAACCTAAAAAGCAGGGCGACGTTTCAGAAGAGGCTGGGGGAACTGGACCAAAGAAACTTAAAACGGCTCAAGACAAAATAACTGAAAATAACAGAACTTAACTGTAAAAAGGAGAAACTAAACAACCGCAGCCTGAAAAAGTGAAGCGATGACAAACGGCATCAACACAGACACAAAATCAGCTGAAATTCAGGAGATATATGAATTTAGATTCATATAAAAATGGACATGAAGAAACCTGAAATATACACATTTAATAAAAACCAGGAGGGAGAAAATATTCCCTGTTGCCAAATTCCACTTTTACTTAAATAATTAAATAGGAAAGTCAGAGTTTCCCTCAAACCCAAACATGGCCGCCCTGCGTTTAATCACCGCGGAAACAAACCAATTTTTTCAACACTTTTCTCTCATTAAAGCTTCAATGCGCACACAACAATTACTTTATCAGCTATGCAACAGAATTAATCAGCTTTGCATTTATTTTGTAACTCAGTCTTGTGGGCCCCACAGAGAGAGACCCTGGTGCTGCCGGTGGTCCACGCCCCACCGTTTGAGAACCTCGGATGTAGACAGTCGAGTTGCCTTGATGTGTTGCTGCGTTGCACTAATCCTCCAGTGATTGTGAGCCCTAAATACACCAAAGCTGTTACTACTATGCAGTTTTTATGCAAGCAGGATTTAGATTGTGTAACAAAGTCTGTCTGGTCGTGGTGCGTTCAAGTGCTACTCGGACATTTTAAAACTGTTTCTAGTTTAATGTCAAAGAAAAGAAGGTAAAAACTTTTCATCAGTAATTAAAGTTTTTAATTTCCTGGTTGGATTATCCTGTTGGACATTCAGACATTTTCTCAAATCCAACATGGCTGCTTTTCATTTGAACCACAGGAATAACGTTACAAACTGGGTTTATTTAAAGCCTCGATCAGGGAAAAGTGTTTGAACAAATCTGCTGTTTTTAGCTTATGTTGCTAATAGCAGTTAGCAATCTGAATCAGAACCAACTTTATTGGCTAAAATCGTGACGAAACAAAGAATTTCACTTTGGCTCACAGCAAACAGACATGAAATACAAACAGACCCATTCAATAAATTAGAATATTACTGAAAAGTCTGTTTATTTCAGGAATCACTAAATGAATCACATTATGTAGATTAATCACACCCAGTCTGGTGATTTTCCGCTTCAAAATTAGAATATTACATCAAAGCAATAAAAAACTATTATTGGTTTAATGAAAAGAATGTTTAATGCCTGCTTAAATGTTTTTAACTGACAAATGAGACTCACAGGATCGTATATTCTAATTTATTAATATTATTGTGTATAAACATTAATGAAGGAGAAAAAGATCAGTATATAGAGAAAATCTTTAATGAGATTTAATATTTTTCAGGCTTTCCTCCACTGAACTTCTCCTTTGAGGAGCTTTGGTAAAATAAAAATCAGTGAACCTCTCGTTTGTCCCACTGGTGCTTAGGAGCTCATTGCAGTTTTACTTCATTTGAAAATATTTGATATAATTTCATCACAGTATTAAGAAAATGTTTTGTCCAGCGTTAAAGGAACCAGAGTTTGTACAGGACAGCACCAATAAATCCTTACTGAGTTTTCTCTACATTTTAAAGGCAAGCTGACCGGAGTCGGGTTAAAACGGACCGGAGTCGGGTTAAAACGGACCGGAGTCGGGTTAAAGCGGACCGGAGTCGGGTTAAAACGGACCGGAGTCGGGTTAAAACGGACCGGAGTCGGGTTGAAGCGGACCGGAGTCGGGTTAAAGCGGACCGGAGTCGGGTTAAAACGGACCGGAGTCGGGTTGAAGCGGACCGGAGTCGGGTTAAAACGGACCGGAGTCGGGTTAAAACGGACCGGAGTCGGGTTAAAACGCATCGGAGTCGGGTTAAAACGGACCGGAGTCGGGTTAAAACGGACCGGAGTCGGGTTGAAGCGGACCGGAGTCGGGTTGAAGCGGACCGGAGTCGGGTTGAAGCAGCTTAAATATATCAATTCTTCTAACAAAAATATTAAAATTTTTGGGTATAAACTATAATCGGCTTGTCAGGCCTTTCAAAGATCAGTGATCAACCAGAAAACTGCAGTCGGTGGAATAAAGCTCAGTTCTTTCTGACTTTAAAGTTTTCTGCGAAGATTAAATATAGATTAAAATTAAATATATAATATTATAAAATATATCGTGACCCAGTAAATCGGCTCCGATTTCTCTTCAGGTCATGGTCATGTCAATAATCACCACACTGTCGCCAGCTCAGCAACTTTCTTGCTGTATTTAGCAACATTTTGGAATAAATAAATCAGTATTGGCCAAATTCAAAGTTGGTGATCAATAATCAGAAAACTGTGGTGATTGTTCTAATAATGTGATATTGTTATTGAAGTGCAGCCTTGTGATTCACTGGGTTTAGTCATGTTTGGACATCGTGATGCTGCCTGATTCACACACAGAATCAGGCAGCATCACGATCAGACGCTTTGGAAACTACCGGTTAGAGATGCACCGATCCCATCTCTAACTGATGGAAGAGACGGGAACCATCATGACAAGGTTCTGAGGTCGGGTTCAGTGGGACCGGCCCGTTTCTTCCTTTAAACATCGGGACTAGAAAGCCTCACCTGGAGGAAAACATGGAGGAAGGACGATCACTTTCCACAGAGAAAAATCCCATGTTGCGAAAAATGAGAAAGTTTTCTGTGACTCTGCAGAAGCAGGTCAGGGAAAAACCCCGAGCCGCTTCGTCTGGGTTACAGCAGTTCTGGCTTCTTCTCACTCTGGTTTTATTTCCTTTTCCTTCGTCTAATTCAGTTTGTTTTAATTAGTTTCTATTAGTTCAATATTATTTAGTTTCAGTTTAGTTTTTATTGGTTATTGTAGTAGTTTACGTTTTTTCATATTTTGGTAAATTTTTAGGTGCAGAATTAAAAAAGGTCAAAGTATTGTGATCATGTTTACATTAATTTGGGTCATGAATATTCGGCAGAAGATATTTTCAAAAAATTGAAATTATTGTTGAACAACGAGCTGACTGACGTTTTATCCCAACTTTTACTGTCGACATTTTACCGACTAGCGTAGCGCCGTCAGGATGGTGATGGAGCATAAACTGCTTTTTAAAAAATCATATCATTTTGAAAGGCTAATAAATAATTCATCAACATGAAAATAAAGGACATTATGTCTGTATTTCAGTATGTTTTAATTAGTTTTCTAAACATACGATACAGTTCCAGTTATAGTTTTTCCTCATTAATTACCATTTTATTTATTTCGGTTGAGTAAGATGTTTTTTGTCATATTTTGTCAGTCTTGTTTAACGATAATAACCTCGCTATCCTTCCTGCGAGCGTTCGGGTCGGCTTGGCGGCGAATCAGAACCTTTATCGATATGAAAGTGATCTGGAGCGCCGGGGGAAAACGGCCCAGTCAAAGGTCAGGCTGTCATCCCACGCTGACCCTGCGAGCTCAACGCTTTGTTACAGCTCCGCTCCAGGTTTTTCCCCACTCGGTTTTATTGCTCAGTGAAAGCTTTGAGCCGCTGATGTTGACAAGAGGAAGTGTAGAGCGAACTGGTTGGGACACCTGCCTTTGAGCAACTAAACGCCAGACACACTCGATATAACTTCCCCTCGCCATTCCAGCAAATAGAAATACAGGCGGCCGGGTTTTCAGAACCTCCTCTTCCTCCCGTATCAAACCGCAGCGCTTAATGACAGAGCGCATTTGGAGAAGCATGAAAGCGCTGTGGGTTCTCCTTTTCTTCACAGCGTGTGCATGACCGGCCGTCTTGTGAGTGGATGGGAAATGTCAGGCCAGAAATGAGCCAAAAACAGCACAATGCCTGAATCACATGAGGAGCCATAAAGTTTTAATTCAGTTTTTTTTATTCTTCTTCCACAGAGTCTGAATCTGTTTGAAGAGCCGAAGACAATCGGATCATGACGACAGAGAGGAGCAACAAAGCCCTGAAGGTAAAACGCCGGCAGGAAAAAACATCATGAATCATCTTTATGACCCGGCAGAACAGCAACACGACAGCTGCCACGTTATCGCCACAAACCAGCACCGCTGCAGACCAACTGCACAGAAACACACAGACATGAGCAGCAGCTGCTCTGGAGGAGCTGCAGAGATGCACACCCAGCAGGAGGACGCGACTAAAATCTTTTTCACCCAAAAATATCTGATCTGATCCGCTTCCATACGCTGAACCGATTCAGGAAAACACCGGTCCACTGCTTTCACTGGCTTAGTGTCAACTGAAACAACTTAAAACGTTTGTTTCTTTATAAACAGACAGATTTGAAACCTAAACCCAGCAACAGCTTCACCAGCTGGTCAAACATGTAAAAACAACGTTAAGCTGTTCAGTCACTGCAGTCAGTAGGAAAACATTCAAATCAATTATAAAGAAACAGAAACTGACAAAAACATCAGGTTGCCTGCAGTTAGAAATGCTAAATATAATGTAAAATAATTAATGGAGCACAGAATTAGACTGAATTGATCAGACACATGGTCACAGATATTCAGTCTAGATTTATTTTTTAAATGTCGGGCCGATACAGATACTAGTATGGGATCGGTGCGTCTCTAACCGGTAGTTTCCAAAGCGTCTGATCGGCCATGTTGCCTGATTCTGTTTGATTCTTCATCTTAATGTGGAACAAAAAGAAACTGAGCTTCACCGCCTGGCTTACATCAAAGCTGATTCATGGGTTAGAATGGCCTAGTCAAAGTCCAGGCCTAAAAAACCTTGAATATGCAGAATGACTTGATGTTGTCCATTCAGTCTGACGAAGCTTTAGCTTTTCATGATGCAGTTCAGACTCAAAACTCTCTGAGGTTTGTGGTTCTAATGTGGCAACAATCGAAAAAGTTTCATGTTTTAACTTTTATAAAAAATGTTTTTGTTGTTAAACGTGCCTCGATGTCTTGACAGTGATAATATTGTCCTCTGAAGAAACTACCAGGAGGCGGTGCTTAGTGCTGTCAATCACTGTCATGTACTTGCTTCTAAATTCACTAATGGCGGCAAAACAACTCACCGTTACAGGAAGACTGTTTATCTGCTGTTGCCACACTAACTAGCGCACGCAGACTTGTTGCCATAGCAACTGACTACAACAACACTACTCTATCGGGATTCAATACCAAACAAATGCACAAAGATTTCCCACACAAAGAACAGAACATTCAGTCCGTTACAGTTTTATGTTTTCAGGTTTGCATTTATTAATAAGCGATTGCTGTGGTAGATTAGCTATCGCTGTTGTTAGCTAAGCTAACACAGCCGTGGTAGATTAGCTAATTTAACCTCCTGCTCTACTTTTGTTTTGTCAGTTGGTGTTTGGGTCAAATTTTTAAAAAATTGTGTAACTGAACCCAAACACCAAATTCCACAACACATCTAAATTTTACAGAAATCAAAGTCAAGCTAGCTAGCATAACTGACCTATTTCCCTGTCCTTTGCTGTTTTTTTCTGTTCTAGTTGTAGTAGTGTTGACAATTAGTAGCAAAGAACTGCGTCCGTTTTTCTTTAACAGATCACATGTACCTTAACTTTTAAGATTCAGAGCATCATGCTAAGAACTTGACAGCTAAAGCCAATGCTAGTCGTCATTAGCAAGCTGTTTCTTGAGTGCGTGAGGTCATGCTGGAATGTGTCTAAATATAAAGGTTACTGATCGTCCTGCTCTGTGTCCCTGCCAGGTGAAGCAGGAGTGCGGGGAGAACGTTCCCTTCCTGTCGGACAGCGAGTTGATGTCGCTCTCCGTGCGGGAGCTGAACCTCCACCTGCGGGGCCTTTCCCGCGAGGAGATCCAGAAGCTGAAGCAGCGCCGGCGGACCCTGAAGAACCGCGGCTACGCGGCCAGCTGCCGCGTCAAGCGCGTCTCCCAGCGGGAGGCGCTGGAGCAGCAGAAAATGGAGCTGCAGAGGGAGGTGGAGCGGCTTGGCGCCGAGAACGCCGGCATGCGGAAGGAGCTGGAGGGGCTGGGCGCGCGGCTGGCCGCCCTGCAGCGGTTCGCCCGCGGCCTGGAGGCCGGCGGCGGCACGCTGCTGGCCACGGCGCCGCGCCTCAACACCGCCTCCGTCATCACCATCGTCAAGAGTCCGCAGCAGCCGCAGCAACAGAGAGAGCAGGAGCCGTCCTAGGGGAACCGGAACCGGAACCAGAACCAGGGGAACGGGAGGGGGGCGGGGCCAGGTGGTCTGCAATGCAAACACACACAGAGGCGTGGAAATTCAGAACAAACACAGGATGCACAGACTGGATCAGTAGGAAAATACTAAACATGCTGTCTGCACCTTTTTCACGTTAAGCGGAAGTGATTTACCTCAGTGCAGTAAAGTGTGCGTCGTTGCCTAGCAACAGCAGCTTAGCTTTTCTGTGTAGGAGCAGAAAGTCACCTGTCCTCGCTCCACACACACAGACTCACCTGCTCCACCTGAACTGGACCGACCCAGAGTTACTGTACCGCATTACTGCAGACAGGAAGTGGGCGGTTCCTCAGCACAAACTCTGATTGGCTCGTTCCAGCAGCAGAAACTGAAACTGTTGATCCAATACCAAGTAAATACAAGGCCAAGATACCGGTACCGATACTTTCTATTACCATCAAACTTCTGACCATCAGCTGTTTTTGTGGTTTTACATTTGAATTATGTCATTAAAAGTCAAGACAGAATTTGGACAAAATTTAAATTTGTCTACAATATACTTGTATAATATATTGTTATGAACAGAAACAGTAGGAAACAAAATAACTTTGTGCTTTTACCCAAAACAAAGTGCAAATTATTATAATTTGAAAACAAAACAAAAGTATATTTAAGTTAGATTTGAGAAACTACAATACAAAACATTTCAACAGGGAATTTGAAACTAAAGTATCGATATCATTGATATTTTGGACCGATCCGCTCACCTCTGACACAAATCATTCATCTGCGGTGACTGCTTTACCAGTTTAAATCATATTTTTTTAATAATTATTCTTTTATTTCTGTACTATTTTTTTACTACTTATTCCAGTTTCACATTATTTCAGAAATCAAAACGGATTTAGTTTTTGTGTGTCACAGCAACCTGTCGACATTCTGGATTCCCTACTTAAAAATCACTGCCCATATTTATTTATATATGTTGAAGCTCCTATTTTGAAATTAAACCGGAAGACTTAATTCCGATCACAGAGAAGTAAGCTAGCAATAGCTAAGCTAATGTTTAAAAAAATGTGAAATGAGACTTTAATTTCGTCCAATCAGGTTTGGTTTCGTCGCCTAATTGATTTAGTTCGTCCAATCAGGTGTGGCCTTTGTTTTTTGGAAACACCTGCTTCCTGTCTGAAGTTCTGGGTTCTGTCATATTCTGATCCCACCGTCCAGATTAGCAGTGGATATTAGCCTAGCATAGCAGTGACTGTTAGCTGTCCCGAGTCTCAAAGGTTAAAGATGCGGCCGGAAGTGTTACTGGGTTTACTTCCCCCGCTGTACTCCTCCATCATGGCGGCCATCAACGCAGTGCCTTCGGTTCACGCAGAACCCAAACAAAAAGCAGAAGCTAACCACTCCTCCTTTCCTGTTTTAGAGCCGTGGCACTTTCAGAATGACTGCTGTGGATTTTCTAGGTTTTCAGGCCTATAACACACACACACACACACACCAATCATTTCATAAATGTGCAGTAACTTGGGTTCAGTCAGCTTCAGTTTCATTACAAACAGACTTTATGTCCAGGCTTCGCTCCTTCTCGCCTCAATGCAAATCCTCTGAAACATTCCAGTTTTGTGTTATTTGTAACGTCCGTATGTGCTGCAGAGACGAAAATGTTGAGTGACATTTTTAAGAGATATATATTCTATATTTTATTTGTATTTAAAGGTAGATATTCTGAAAAGACAAGCTAACGAGTGCTGTGATGTTCTACATGTTTTCAAAAGTACTTATGACTAGTCTGAGAAGATTCTCACGTCTAATTATTATTATTATTACTGTGTTGTGTGGCGACAAAGATTACAAAACGTTAATGATTAGCTGCGTAGAAATACTCAAAGCCAACGGCCATATTGATGTATGATTATTTTTCTGTGTGTGTTTGTGTTTTATTGCCATATTTGTACCAGCTCGTCGCAGCAGATTCCAGGGAGGGACATTTATTTTTCTACGATGACGTTTGTTTAAAAAAAGAAGAAGAAGAAAATCTGGGGAGACAGAAAGCTAAAGAAAGATGGCAGAAGAGATGGAAACAGAAAGTAGAGGCTGGAAGAGAAAGTGCAGAGAGGACGGCTGGTTGACTTGAAGAAATGGAGACATGTTTAGGCCACTGAATATTCATAGCAATATAGATATGAGTAGGAATTATAACACCAACCATGCTGCAGAGTAAGACATGTTTAGCTAAGTATGAGCATTTATTCCTGATATCTTAACGTTCTTCCAATCGTGCTGGATGTTTTGTAATACCTGCAAAACAAAAATGGTATTTGTATTTATTACCTGTATTTTTTCTATTGTGAAAATTTAAGTACATTGTCTATTTTATATATTAATTATAATAAATGTTGTACATATTGTACATAAAACAGCCGTTTGTGGAGTATTAATGCAGAATATTAGCATTTATTTACTGTCAGATTTTAAATACAAAAACAACAAGAAGGAAACAGATAGAAGAAGGAAATGTTTTAATTTATGGAGATGTAGTCAAGACACAGAAACAGCTGCAGGTTCAATGCCTTGCCCAATGGCACATCAGCATGAGGCAGGAGGAGAGAAAGGCTGGATGGACAGACGGGAAAAAATAACAAGGAAGGAAAAACAAGAAATTAGAAGGAAAATAAAAATGAACAAAAAAATTCCTGAAGAAATTTAACCGGGTCTGCCAAAGTGTGCAGGGAACCAGCAATCTTATGCTAAAGATTAGCATCAATGCTAAGTTTAGCTAAATTGTAGTCAATAGCCTGTGGAGAGTCACAAGCATGTTGACTAACATGGACTTGCACCATTCGGTATGTTAGAGTATAAGCTAAAATTAGCCAAAATGCTAATGTTAGCCTAAATGCTGTCACTAGCATGTTGTCTTACATTGACTTCCTGCATTCAGAGTCCTAAACATGGCTGATAAGTAAGAAAAATAGCTAAAAGCTTCTTTTAGGTTAAAGGCTAATGCTAATGCTAATGCTAACGACTGAGAAAAGTCCTGATGGATGAAAAGTTTGGATAAAGTTTCTCTTTTGAATTTTTGATCCAAACCTTGAGAATCCTTAAAATTATCTCCAGGTTTTTCCAGGCTCAGCAGGAATCCTGGCGCCATCTTGATTCCAGTGGCTCAGAGAAGAGGAAGAAGAAGAAGAGGAACTGGTTTGAGCTCCAAGCTGGTTCCTTTCAGGTTTCACTGGGAACCTCAATCTGCTGAGTCATCCTATCCTTTCTCAACGCTGCTTATCCCCCCGCCCCCACAAACACACACACCCACACACACACACACTACGTCAGGAGCAGCTGGAAACGTGCCGATGACGTCAAAACATTCTGGATCAACAACGTTTTCACCTCAATTCAAACCCAATAAGCTGTTATTTTATTCATCCGTTCATCACAGCAACAACTAAAAACAAAGTTACTCAAATAAAAATACAGAAAGAATCAGGTTAACATCTTAGATTTTCACTGTCCTGAACACACGTCACCAAAACAAACATTAAAAAGATCCTAAACAGGCAACGCGCCCTCTGGTGGCCACGGCCGGAACTACAGCGCAGCAGTGAAAGTTCCAAGTAAACAAGTTGGCATTTTCACCATGACTCATTCAGATAACTCAACAAGTCCAATTATGAGTAAAAAAAAAGAAAGAGCAGCTGCTTGTGGCGAGATCTAAACAACAACCACATGAAAAGCTCCAGAGGGAGGAAAAAAGTGCTTCCAAATGGAAGAAAAACAGGAAATTTAAACTTTATGTTCACTTTTTAACTGAGTCTGTTGGAGTTCCAGGGCCTGACTCTTAGAGTTACAGAAACAACAACAAACGATGTTGCAATGCTGACTGACGGAGAGTTAAACATTTAAACTGATAAAGTCCAGAAGAAATCAGTGAATATTTCCAGTTTCTGGATCTTTTGGGTTCAGAGTCGCTGCTTTTCCTGCATTAAAACTTAGAAATAACAAGTATCCAAAGATAAAAACCATCATCAATAAAAGCTGCAGTGACCTTTGACCCAGTGAATATCAATGATGCGGATCAATGCTGGTGACCTCGGCTCGGCTGATTGTAATCCATGAAACACAAACCTGGAAGCAACACAGAGCCTCAATCTGGATTTATAAACCAAATCATTTAAACAAAATTATGTTAAATGTCACATTTTTAAGCCACTCAGTATTTAAGATAAAATTATCTTAAATATTTAGACTTAAGAACAGGGAGACGACCAGGAATCAAAGCTGCAGCTTTCTGGCCGATCATTGATCTTTACCACCTGACGATTTTCACAGATACCGATTTTTTGTCTGAAAAGTCGATAAATATAGCAAGAAAAATCGCTAAGTTTGCAACAGAGAGTGACATCCAGATTCTCAGATCACTGTGGACGAAGATCGGACGCATTGGCCGATTTATCGGTGCACCGCAGCAGGAGCGGACATTTTTATCGCAACTAATGTCGTAATCTGCCGATCTTAGTCATTTACTAATATATCGGACCAATAAGTAAAGCTGGGCAGAAATTAATAACTGATGTTTATTCCTATCATGTTCTTTGATCACATTGTTTGATCATATCGTGCAACAAAAATAAACAATTATTAATATCAATATTTAATTGCTATCAACATTGGCCCGTGTTTTCAGATCATTCCATTGTTTGTTAAAACAATCTGAAGATGATATTAACTGATGTTAACTTCCATTGTATTGTGTGATAGAAATACACGAGTTATTAAAAATGATATTTAAATATGTAAATATCAGAATATGGGAAAACAATCTAAAGATATTTTTGAAATAAAAAAAGATGTTCCTTTCCATCATATTGTATGATTATAATAAACAATTATTAATATTGATATTTAATTGGTAAAAATCGGTATTGGCCCATATTTTCAGATTGTTCCATCGTTTGGTAAAACAATCTGAAGAAAATATTTTAAGAAAAACAATCAGTTTTAAAGAATAAATTTCCACTGAGAAACATATTTAGGAAGAAAAAATAAAAATATAAAAATTAGGTTAAATTAAAGGATTTAAACTGTTCAGATTTAAATCAGGCTGAGTTTTTCAGACTGAGTGTTTCGCTCCAGTTTGTGCCTGAATGTTCCTGATTTTCCCATAAATTCTCCCAGAATAACCAACCAGTCTGCATCGGGTTTGATTCTCTTTAGTTTTCAGTCTGACAGCAGAAAGCGTTCGGCTCTAGAACTCGTCGTCTGAGCTGAGCAGCAGCGTTTTCTCCGTGTCGCCGCGGGCGCTGAGCGCGGCGGCGGGGCATGGCGCCCGCGGCGGCGGCGCCCCCTGCTCCAGCGTGGCCTGCTGAGTGTACTGCTGGTACGCCGGCGAGAAGTTGTGGATGGCGTCCTGGACCATGTCGCCGGGATTCATCGTCTCCTTCAGGCTGATGGAGATGCTCTTCATCGGGGCGCAGCGGCCTGAGGAAGAGGAAGAGGAAGAGTCAGTGGCACAAACTGATTCAGTTAAAAAAAGAAACTGATTCAGTTCAGCGAAAACAAGAGGAAACATAAAAGAAACTAAAATTACAACCAAACGTTTAAAACAAACATGAGTGTAACGGTTAATTTTATTTATTTATTTAAAGGAGAATCAACAATAAATCTGCAGCTTAAACTCCAATCTAAACTATCCACACCAAAACAATGCAAGAAACACAGGAAATGACATCACAGGATAGGATCTGGACTTGGAGTATGGCAAGCTGATTTATAATAAAACAACATCTTCATATTCATAGATCTAAACAATGTATTTCCGGCCCAGACCGACAGGATTAAGTTTTTTAAATGATGAGATTAGTTTAAAGAATAAAGCTGGAATTTTATGAGAACTCCTGCAATGATTTCATCTGGTTAAAAATTGTGTCATTATTCTGTTAATACTTGGACTTTTTCTGACATTCTGTCATAACATCCTGTTGGGTTCAACTATAAATGTGCAGCGCCATCTGCTGTTCAAACCAGGTCAGTGTCTATGTTGCAGATATAAACGTTTATGAATCCAAATGAACTGAAACTTTCCTCACAGTGTGAAACTTTTTCAATTTGACCCTGAAGGTTTTTAAGATGTTTCTGATTTTTGGTGACGCTAAAATGAACCAAACATCATTTCAATCAAAAGCATCGTTACACCCTAGTGAACAAAAACAACAACTAGATTCAAACCAGACACATAAAAACACGAGGCGGAAGAAATTATTCTGGAGTTAAACCTACCAAACTCTCCGTATGTAGAAAGAAATCCTTCATGGTGGAGCAGAGAGGAAAGAAACACGATGCTGAGTCAGCAAATAAGAACCGAATGAGGAGAGAAGTAAAGGCTCTGGAGCAGCTAGCGCTTAGCATTCTGAAAGCTAGCACCTAGCTTAGTGCTCTGAAAGCTAGCGCCCAGATTAGCATTCTGAAAGCTAGCACCTAGCTTAGTGCTCTGAAAGCTAGCGCCCAGATTAACATTCTGAAAGCCAGCGCCTAGCTTAGTGCTCTGAAAGCTAGCACCCAGATTAGCATTCTGAAAGCTAGCACCTAGCTTAGTGCTCTGAAAGCTAGCGCCCAGATTAACATTCTGAAAGCCAGCGCCTAGCTTAGCGCTCTGAAAGCTAGCACCCAGATTAGCATTCTGAAAGCTAGCGCCTAGCTTAGCGCTCTGAAAGCTAGCACCCAGATTAGCATTCTAAAAGCTAGCGCCTAGTTTAGCGCTCTGAAAGCTAGCACCCAGATTAGCATTCTGAAAGCTAGCGCCTAGCTTAGCATTCTGAAAGCTAGCACCCAGATTAGCATTCTGAAAGCCAGCGCCTAGCTTAGCGCTCTGAAAGCTAGCACCCAGATTAACATTCTGAAAGCTAGCGCCTAGCTTAGCGCTCTGAAAGCTAGCACCCAGATTAGCATTCTGAAAGCTAGCGCCTAGCTTAACGCCCTGACCTGTGGAGTTGAGGCTTTTGTCCATGTAGACCTTGTAGGTGAAAGCGTGCCGAAGGGCCAGAGCTGCAAAAAACATCTCTATGCAGATGATGAAGTTCTGGTAACCGGCGGCGACCGTGCCCTGGCCCACGGAAACCTCTGGAGAGTTGATCTGAGGAATGGCCCCGCATTTTTCCAGGATGGCCAGCAACATGCCTGAACAAAAAAACAACAGGAAGTGAAACTAAAACCAGAAACGTTCAGTAAAAGATTTCTGACATGAAGGGAAATCTGATTCTACAGATTCTGAATATTTTATTTTGGTTGGAGAAAATCTGGGAACTTTCACGTTCGGCCACTGGATTCAGGTCTGGGCTTTGACTAGGCCGTTGTAAGCCAGGAATCTGTTCTGATCTGAACCATATCTCTGGCTTCTGGTCCTGATTTAACTCCATCCATCAAACCTAACCTGCTTCCCACAGCATGACGCTGCCACCACTGTGACTCACAGTGGGGACGGTGTGTGTAGCGTTGCGTTCTGCCAGCCTACAGAGAAGCTGGTAGCCTGGTGTTGCTAACGGATGTGATGAAGACTCCATGATGAAGAGCGATGAAGAGTGATGAAGACTCCTACCCTGCCAGAAGGAGAGGAAGATGACGGACTTGACGGTGAGGAACTTGAGCACGGGTCTGTAGGGGCTCAGCAGCTCTCTGGTGGAGGAGTAGAAGAGGAAGAGCGCGTAGAGCGCCAGGCTGACGGAGACGTTGTAGACGATGGAGACGTACAGGTAACCGCCGGCAACGCTGCGGCGAGACGGCGGGAACGGGATTAGACACAGATTAGACGTCTGAGGCGTGTGGGTCTGCGGCCGGACTCACTCCAAGTCTCCGTCTCTGTATCTGCCGCAGGCCTGCAGCAGCACGGCGACGGCGGCCATCAGCGGCTTCACCACGCAGAACTGCAGCGTGGCCTGCTTACAGAACCGCAGGAACCCGATGGAGAACGGGCGGCCGCGCAGGCAGCAGGTACCGTAGCAACAGCTGGACCTGCGCCGGGAGGGAGGGAGGCCATCAGCTTCTGTTAGAGATTCTAGCTAACAGGAAAACTTGATACTGGAATATAAATACATCTTTAATGCAGAAATGTAGCAAATACAGTACAGACCAAAAGTTTGGACACACCTTCTCATTCAATGAGTTTCCTTTATTTTTATGACCATTGACATTGTAGATTCACACTGAAGGCATCAAAACTATAAATTAACACATGTGGAAATATGTACTAAACAAAAAAGTGTAAAAAAACTGAAAATAGGCCTTATATTCTAGTTTCTTCAAAGTAGCAACCTTTAGCTGTGATTACTGCTTTGCACACACTCTGCATTCTCTTGATGAGCTTCAACAGGTAGTCACCTCACCTGAAATGGTTTTCACTACACAGGTGTTCCCTGTCAGGTTTGTAGAAAAAATTTTCATAGTCATGAAAATAAAGAAAATTGAATGAGAAGTTTGTGTCCAAACTTTTGGTCTGTACTGTATATTTTTAATGCATTTCTAATTCTGTATATATATGAAAACTGCAGAATGTATTTTTTTTAAGTGATTAAGCTGCTAATTGTGAGAATAATCTGTAGATTCATTGATTATTGATTTGAGGAGAATGTTTTTGTCTGGACTCACTCTATAGGTTTCCCCCGGATCTCCGCCATGATGGCGCTCTCTCCGCCCAGATACTCGAAGCAAAGACTCAGGAAGTTATAAATCACAAACGCTGCAGAGACAACAGCAGAAGAAGATTTTACTTTTCATGGATTTGTCAGGAAAAACATTTTAAATATACTAAATAAATAAAACAACAAATAAAATGAGATATAAAATCTATGGAAACAAAAAACAAACTGGAGAGTTTTTTACCAAAATCTGGACAAGAGAAAAATAATAATTCATGCAAATAGAAGTTATTGATCTTGTCTTAATCAAGATCAATATTCATTGATTATTGATTATTGTGACAGAGCTAACTCTATTTATGTTTAAATTTAAACTGATGAAATTTGATACAGTAAATATTGTATTTATTTACAGTCTTTTCCAGAATCTTTGGATCGTTTGAAAAGAAAAATTTGTTTCCGAATTAAAAATCGTTTATGAATCGAATCGTTAGACACTAAAAGATTCTCATCTCTCCACCCGACGCCTGAAAGACAGAACCCAGGTAAAAGGATGCAGCCTCCACCTGGGCCTCCACCCATCCTTCCCCCGGTGGCGGTTGCCATGGTGATGCAACAGCCGAGAGATTCTGCAGAAGAATCCATTATCTGATGCAGGGGGAGGATGTCTGAGCACGGTTGCTATGCAACAGGTGACCAGGAAAACAGATCTGAGGAGGAGGAGGAAGAGGAAGAGGAGGAGGAGGAGGGGGAGGAGGAGGAGGAAGAGGAGGAGGAGGAGGAGGAGGAGGAGGAGGAGGAGGAGGAGGAGGAGGAGGAGGAGGAGG
>CAEFZY010007759.1:0-13171 GCA_903066815.1 Brachyrhaphis roseni | reverse complement strand
ACCTTCGAAGTTGGAAAGCTCTCTAACTTTGTTCGTACTGAAACCATCTGTGAGTCATTTTTCAACTTTATGATGATTTAAGTGCCTTTGGGTTGAAAAACAAAAACCTGTTTCTCACGTCATTTTTCTTACATCTTACTCAGATTCAGGAGTATAAACTTCCACATAAGCTCCATTTGGTGAGGGAAATTGTGAAATGTTGTGTTTCTACTGGAGGCGGGAGCAGAGGGGGAGCGCTAAAGATGGATTTAGTGCTAAAATAGAATGTAAAAGGAGCAGGATATGGGTGGCAGGAGATTTATGGAGCCCAGAGAGCACGGCTGAGGATTTAGGGTCTCGCCCTGGGCATTCTCCACGGGACACTGAGAATGGTATGTGCTGGCCGGGCCATCTTCCCACATGTGTCCCACCACGCTGCTTCTTACTCTGCTGCTTTTCTGTTTAGCTTTTTTCTCTTTCGCACACAACTTTTACGATCTCACTTGGATACTGCCGCGTTCATCCAAATCCACAACTGGCCGCTCGCCTTCTTTGTGCAGCACTCATCTGATTTGACAGAAACCTACTCCGAATGTAGCTATCAGACCCGAGTCACTTGAACCACCTGCCAGCAGTTCACTGATTCCCAGATTTCTTTCCAGTCCAGATGTGTCTCCTCATTGGAAGTGTTGATAATTTGAGCATAGTGGTTATTGAAAGTATTTCAGCTATTTCCAAGTGTTAACCATGAGGAAAACTCATGGGCTGACTTATTTTCTGTAGCCAGCTAAAGAACTTCATCCTTAATAACAAAGAAGTATTTCAAGTGCTTAAGCATGATATTTGAATTCAAAGAATGGACGTCAGTGAAGGATAAAGTGTTGTTATTTACACTTTAACAGTCCAGAAAAGCCTTAAGGCTGTTTTTTCATCTACCAGTCCCTCTGGTTTTTTGAAATTTTGCGATTTCAGAAATTCACGCAAAATCAACAGATATCCACATTTTTCATGCCAATGTGTAATTGTATGCTTATTGCAAATTTTCTGCTATAAGCAGAAAATTTGGGTATAAAGCTGCACTGTGTACATTTTATATTTTTTTACATATTTGTTGAAACTGTCACTATGTCGTGACAGCACGGTAACATAATCTGTGTAAAAAACTGAGCTCCTCTGCCTTCTCCTAGTGCTCCCATTGCTAACTAGAAACAACCAATCAGCATCAGGAGGCGGGACTTAACTCTTGTCAATCACTACCAGGTGTGGCGCTGCACATGTCTCCTCTACTTGCTCCTTGCAATCAGTCTTTTCACAGATTGTCTCATAACAAACTGTCATGATATGGTGATAGCTTTAATAAATATGTGAAAAACATTCTTTATAAAAGTTACATACTGCAGCTTTAAGTGACTGCTGCATCCTCCGTGCAGGCAGCAGTGCTACTGCTACCTCAGCCTTACTTGATGTCAAGTTGTAGTCTGTGACTGACATGATAGTTAACAAAATTGAAATTATCTAAGTTCTCTTAAATGACAAAAAAATGTTTGCATGTCCAATCTGTTTGCACGTTATTTTTTTCTTATTTTTGAAAGGGGTTGCCTGACAAAAAATATTTACAAATATCACTAAAGTACCGTCAAAAATTTGTGACACTGATAAAAAAAATCACACAAACAATCCTGGGGGAACTGATTTACTGACGTGAACACGGACGACATGAGGGAGTGAAACTTGACCCTGCCGGACCCGCTGTGCGCTTAAGACTCCTAAATCAGACAGGAAACAAGATGATGAACAAAAATACCCACAGAGCATCGGACCCTTTCAAAGCTTTGGCTGTTTTTTTGGGGGGGTTTTTTCAGTTTGTTCGCAATTCAGTTTATGTCAGAAAAGTTGAAGGACAGTCAGGCAAACAAGATGGAGAAGGAATGAGGAATTCTTTGAAAACAGAAGATGCAGAAAATAATTCAATTGAAGAAAGATGAGGTTGACATTTGCTTTGTTTTCTAAGAAGCATCCTCTGAATAAAGCAGATGTTGGCTGTCAAGGGAACAGTTTTCCTTGTTTTTGAAAAAAACATCCTGACTACATCTGGACACCACAATGCAGCATGAGAGTGGTGAGCTGGATGTAAATACAGGATTAGATTATGTGACTTTAAACCTCTTTTCATCATCTCCTGCTCGTCGCTTGGTTTTAAAAAACATGCTGGAGTTTTCTCCATCGGTCCAAACATGAAGAGATCAAGTGCGCTTGTTTGTACATTTCAACTTCTTTGCCAAACCACGTCACTTTAACTCCACCAACATGTATAGTTCTATTAATATCGGCTTTTGTTTTGATGAACTGGACGGTCCATTTGGAGACGTTTTTAAATAAAGCCTCATGGCCTCCCATCCACTGATATGTCAACTCAGAAGAGAAAAACAAAAGTTAAAGTCAAAAACAAAAACAAATATTTTCTTACAGAAACTCATTTGTTTTTATCTAAAACAACCAAAGAAACGAACATATAGGGCACGACTTGCAGACTGTTTAATGTGGTGAGTCATTTCACCCCTTATCTAAATTTGACACCGTATCAATGCCTGTTTTTGAGCAATAAATTAACTAAATGGGAAAAAACATAGATTTAAATTTTTATAAAGCAGTTGTATTTATCACATATATTTACTGCCACCATTTAACATGTGGGTGTCTGAGAATAGTCCTGTCAGACTCTGATGATGAAGACAACAGAATATGTGTCATAAAGTTGTTGTAGACGGTGGAGAGCTCTGGGTGGTATGAATGTAACTTACTTATGTGAAAGAAATGTTTCACAGTCGTTGCATTCATGCTGCTTAATGTTTTAGCAGGGCAATTAAATCTGCAGCATCACACTATGTTGGTCTGAGAGATGTATTAAAGTAAGAGAAGTTACATTTTTTACTATTTTTCTCAGAGTACTTCAAATGCTATCTGGCTGACTGGTCTTACAGGAAATTTGTGCTTGCAGCATCATAAAAACATAAATTTATAAATTCATGCTGTCGTTTTAAGTGAGCGATATCATACAAGTCATTTCATTAAACCTAAAATGATCCACTTTCAGAGCAGAATTGAATATGTCTTATCTGTAATCTTCTTCAAACGCAGGTAGGATCTAAAAATGCAAATCGTAAAGTCTGAATAACGGGCGGGGCGTTTGAGGTTGGGAAGGTTCTGCTGCTCCCTCCATGCAGATGAGCTGAGTGGATTTGTTGTTCGGTGCTGAAAGCTTTGAGAATCCTTTATTACCAGCTGTCAAAACACATCATTAGGATTGCTTCTTTGCAAAGACACAGAAAGAAAAGAGAATGAGGTGTGAGGAATACAAGAAATATTATGTCTGTGAAAACTGAACTGAAACAAAACTACTTCCACTGCCTCTGTTCAAGAGCATATAGATTCAAATGTGAAAATTGATATTTAAAAATTACATGAGAAAAGTATTCGCACCCTTTCACATGTTGTCTGTTTTACTTTTTAGTTGCACTGTTTTTGATATCTGACAAAAATTAACTTGAATAAATGAACAAAGTATTTTCAAATGATAATTTATTTTATTAAGAGAAAAAAAGATATTAAAACCAACTGTGATTGAACACATTGTTGGACAACTGAGCCACATGTCAGAATATACACCAGATGACTGTCTGGCATATGGAATAAGAGAAAAAATCCCTTGAGTTTCTGTCTCAAAATGTGATGTGGGTAAAAAAATATATATTTAAATAAGCAAAGCAGTATGCAGTCTAAGAGTGCATCAATAACTCATCTGGGAGAACTAAAGAACCCAGAATAACGTCTCGCCTCAGGTTGGTTTCATTACGTTCATCGCTCAACATTAAGAAGTTGACTGGGCAGAAATGGAAAACATGCAATAAAAGACTTTCCTCACATTTGCCAAAAAGCATGTGATCTAAAAGACTTTTGGGAAGCTGTTCTGCAGACTTTTGATACATAAGTGTGCCTTTTTAAAGGGTGTGAATCCTGTTCTATCCAGTATAAAACTAACATGCAGAAAATCAGAAAATGGTGGCAGTGTGACGGTGTGGGGTGGCTTTGCTGCTTCGTGATCTGGGCGACTTGTCATAAACTGTTTCACTTCTGTGTTTTGTTCAGTAGCGGCTGTGTTTCAGTCTTTCATTCTCTGGAAAAATACATAAAAATTATCATAAGGCAAAATATCAGCTAGCTAAGTCGTTCTTCGTACAGTAAAAGTTTGAAAGTCAGTTTCTTTTTTTCACTAGCCGAGGTTGTTTCGTATTGCTTTTCTCCACTTATTAAATATCACAGTTTGAAAACATCTTCTTGTTTTTTTTTCCTCAGGTTGTGTTTAATATTAAGATTTGTTTGATGCTGACAAACCTTTACAAGCAAAAGCTGAAGAAATCTGCAAGCGGGTAAATAGTTGTTCTCAGCATAGGTTCCACTTGGCTGATGGCCAGTTGGGTTTGATCTGTTAAACTGTGAAAAGAAATGAAAGCGCATCGCTCTGAGCACGATAGATTAAAAACTATTAAAACCCATCACAGCCTGATAGCATTATCCGGTTTAATTGACCTAAACAATACACAACAGACTGAAACAAACAAACAAAAACATTTCTATGGTAGAAAGTACAGAAAGAGTAAAAAAAAAAAAAAAAGCTTAGAGAGAAATAACATTAGACTTTAGTGTCATTCGTCATACAGGGCACACCGGCTTACCGAAGCAGAAACAACATAATTACGGCTCAGCTTAGTCCCATTACAGCCGCTGCTCGCATGTTTCTGTTACCTCCTACGTAGTCTCCACACTCTGCTTAATTATCTTCTCCTTGTCACCCTGGGAAGGCTTGATTGATTTAAACAACAGAATTTGGAAGCGCTCATTGTGGGTAAAGCGTTTACTCTGTAACACTACGCCATACCCACGGGTGACCGATGTCACGCTAACAATAATCAACAACAGCTTCCATTTTACATAAACGTCGTTACTGGTCATTTGATCATTTAAGGTCAAAGCTTTAAAAGGATCCGCAGTCACACGCTCACTCAACTTCTCTTGGCTCGTCTTCCTAATGTTTTTTTTTTTTTTTTCCCAGGATAATCGTGCAGTTTTGTGCACTTTGATAAAAGTGTGTGAGGGAAGAAGAGAAAGGCACGGTCTCATGGCAGACACACTGGTACGGTCTGGGAAGGAAGAAGGAAGCTGTTCAGTTTAATATTGCGGAGATGATTATAGACGAGACTAAGTGGAAAGGAAAAGAAATCAGCCGACTACCATGTGTCATGAGAGGGAAGATTCATGTCATGTAAATGCGGGACAAAGAGCAAGGTTGTATGGGACAAAACCAAGCATGGGAATCTGGATGTCTAATATATATGTATATTTCTTTAATGCAACACTGCTAGCAATTAAAGGGGAATTATTATGCAAAATTCACTTTTTGCATGTTTTTATACTTCCATGAAGGTTTCAGCTGCTTCTAAACACAATCCAAGCACTTAAAAAAACATGCAGATGTTTTTTTGTTTGTTTTTTGGCATTATGTTAACGCAGTTTTTGGTGTCTGGAAAATGAGCCGATTCAAAAATGACGGCGTTGCCCAGCAACCCAAGCTGAGCTCCAGCACGTTTGGTCAGCTGGTTTTGCCCTCGTATGCGCTGTACAATGGCTGCTGAAAGAGACAAGTGTTTTTATTGCTGACTTGCCATCCAGAAACCACTCGGTGCATTCTTATTGTGCAGGAAGCTCCACATCTCATGCACAACCTTTTTCATGTATGAATGTAAAGGTTGAGTTGGTGGGCGTGGCCAGCTGCAGTTGGCCACGCCCACCAACTCAACCTTTACATGTGTTTGCAGTAGTTATGCTAAAAAACAAATGCATGAGGTCTGAAATTCCTCAGCTTCACCCTTTCACTGGTGAGCTGCATTTATTTACAATCATAGTGTGTGTAATCTATGAAAGCGCTGTTTACACAGACTCAATCAGAATACTGATTTTTCTTTGACTCTACATTATTTAGGAACATCTTCTATATGAAGTACTTCTTCTCATGTGCAGACATTATTTTTTGATCATGCAGAGAGGAGAATTAAACATTCAGAGTATGTTTACATTAGAGTGAAAAGAAAACAACCTTTCATAATTTCAGCACCACTTTTGAAATGATGAGAGTTATTCTTTTCTTCAACAAACATTTCATCAGAAAAATTGTCCAAGAAGGAAAAACCTTTCAAGCTAAAATTAGAAATCCAACTCTTATTTCTTGAAAGACAAATTCCTGCGTCATCCATAAAAAACTAAAAAAAGGACATTTTTTTAATTAAAAGAAATGGTCAGTAGTAAATAGCAGTGTGAAACATCTTGTGATTTTCTGTTAACTGAGTAAAAAAAAAAAAAAAAAAAAGTGATCATTTCTTTTTTAGCTCTTTGCACATACTGTAACCACGTCACACGTTTCACCAGCAAGTTTGGCAAATTTTACACTTTAATATCATAATGGGACAAAACCTGAATTAGGGCAAAAGTTCAGGTCAAGGTGTCCTCTGATGATTGTACAAGCTGTAACGTGGGACTTATTGTTGGAAACATGCAGTAGTGTAGAGCGAGACCAGGATTATTTTACTGTGCCTTTAAAAAAACATGCGTGCGTGCATGTGTGTGTGGATGTATGTGTGTGCAGACAAATTAAAAAATGCAAATGAGCGTCTACACACAGTTTGTTAAAGGAAATAACTGCAGGCGATGGAGCGTTATTAGTGGCTCCCAGATGCACACAAAGTGTACAGTACGTAGTGTGTGGTAATTTATATAGTGCGCTCGTTGCTCTGAATGTCGCAAAGGAAAACAAATGAGCCACGCCGAGTAATTCGGTCACACAACAATTCAGATATTCTTATTTTTATCTCTCGCTTATCTCTCTCTCTCTCTCTTCCTCGCTCCTCACACAGAAGGTTATGACTGCTGAGTCTTTTCTGTGGCGTTGCGACGTTTGCGTTGAAATCTCAGGTAGATTACTATAATAATCACTGGAGTTCACTGTGAGGTCTCAGAGTAAAATTGTGGCAAATAAAATGAATACTTAATGTCACAAGAACAGAGGAGACACAGAGTTTTTAAGGGCAGTGAGTCATTATGACAAGATGCGAAAAAACACTAAACTTGAGTTTCGAGAATGAAAACTGCCACAAATTCTGAGAATTTTGTTTTAGGCTTTTTGACTACAAAAACTATCCCTTAAAGCTCTAAAGTGCACCAAGATTAAGGTAATCTTCCAGATCCCAAGATACCGCCGGGGCTATAAATTAAAGATCAGGAAAGATGCTTTCAGGATTTAATGTCCGGCTTTCAGCCCGAGCTCCTCTGCACTGAATATAAATATGATGGTAAATTATAGTCAGATATCATCATGCCATGACGTTGTGTTATCTGTGATTGTGTGTGCATAATGTTAAACCTGCCTGTGTAGTCGATTAGGTTATCAGTTTGAGACAGTTATATGTCGTTCTCCGCCTGCCGTCCTTTGCTGTGCATTCTGGTTGCATGAAAACAGACACACTAACTTGGCAGCCTGTTGCATAACCCATACACACATCTGTATATTAACATGAGCATGTTAACCTCTTTATGCAGACTTATCTGGCCAAATCAATTGCTTCTGTAACTGCGTGTGTCATGAGAATTGGGATATAGGTTTTCATCTCCAGAAGGTTTTTACTGTGACCGCTGTGCGATTTAATCTTTTCAAACTAAATGTTTTTCCAGTCCTTGAGAAATATTTATCATAATATTCAGAAACTGGAGTAAAAGATGAGGCTGTATGGTTAAAGCTCATGGTATTCTCACTGCTTGTGCAAACACTACAGTATGAAACCTTTGTCCAGTACCTTTTCACACTGAGTCTGCAATTCGTCCTTGGCTACCGCAGAAGCTAACGTCCACGCTCGTCCTTACTTCCACTCTTTGGGAAACAGCACCACCGAAAACAAATGCCACTTATGGATTGGCTCATTTGCAAACTCCAGCCAATAGCATCGAGTCTACGTAAAGCAGCTTCTCAAGATTCATTGTCCTTCAAATACAAAAATATGTGAAAATAGGTAATTTATTCATAAATAAGAATTATATTCCACAGAAAAATATCCAAGCTGGTCAATTCACTGCAATACAAAATTGTGATTAAATCCCTAATCCATTATTATCTTTACTTTTTAAGGCACATTTAAAGGTTGTTACAAACCTTAATTAATAGTGTTTAATTAAGGTTTTGCACTTTTTTAATAATAAAAAAATCTTATTTTATTAAAATAATTTCAAAAACTGGTTCTTTTTTTTATTATACCAAAGAGCAAACTTTTTTTATGGACTGACATGCACTGTTTCGATCTGATGATTTTTACACAGAAATGTTTGTATTTTCAAAAGAGTTGTGTTCATGGCATATGTATGTCTTTTAACCTTTCTAACATAATGGACATTATATGCATGTTTTCAACAATTATACAAATTATTTCAAGTTGTTCTTATAGTCCCTTGATATTTTTTTCTGAAACCTGCAGAGACCTTCTGGAAATTGAGGGAGAAAATATCTTCATATAGAGAAGAGCTTAACAAAACGTTAACAATGTGATACCACAATTGGTGGGATTGTCGTGTTTCTTTCAACTCATGACCCAAATGAACAAAAGTGGCTCAATTTGAAGCACTGCTGTATTTACAATAGGAGTCAATATTTAAGTATTTCCACTTAAAATATATATTCAGCCGACTGTGGGGAACACCATCAGCAAAGCAGAGGGAGTCTCAGCCATGGCTCATAATCTCAACCGCTGCAGCTTAACGGATAAGAACAGATTATTATTTTTATTTTATTATTTTTTGCTGTTGCAAACAAATCTATGGAAAGAGCAAAACCAACAATGTTTAGTTTGCCTTTCAAACCTGTCATATTTTGAAGCTTATCTTTCGTAATCCTCCTAAACCCTCTTGTCCAGCATGTAAAGTTCTAAAAATATGGGAAAGGTAATCCAGTGATGGATTTTATATACATAAAAATGATTTTTTTTTTTTTTTAGGAATGCTGGATGGAAACAAATTAGTGACTAAATCGTTGCATACATTTTAAAAACCTCCCAAAGATTCTAATTTATTGTCAGATTTTTAAAAAAAGCAAATACATTTCTCAGAATATTTATTCTTGCCTATCTAATCCCTTTGATTTTGTTGTATTTAGCCCCAAAACAACTTATGTTCCTACTCTGCGCTCATTTGCTGTTCGCTTAATAGAAATCCAATGTGTTCATAAAAAAGAGGATTACAACTGTAGCATCAAATCCCAGCAATTTGTTTTATTGTTTGTTCTGTAGTCCTTTTTAAAAAAAATAAATAAATAAAATAAAATAAAAGCAATGCTCTAATCTGTACAGCATGACAGCCTATTGATGTTTTGCTCAGATTCCTGTGAGAAGCCCGGACTCGGCTCTACATGGGATCCTCTGCGTTTGAAGCAAAAATCGACTGGAACAGAATGGAATTTGAAACGTTTTAGCCAAAAATGTTTTCATGCTCAAGGTGTTTTTTGCAGAAACGTTTCAGATTTCGTTTTGTTCTCCAACTGCGTGGGCGAAGACGGTCAACCGGTGCCTCATGATCCCAGCCTGGAGAAAAAAAAAAAGAAAACCTGATTAAAGGAGAGTGCAAAAGTGTTTGTGTTATGTGAATCTATTTACATTTTGTTATGGGAAAACCTCAACTTTGGAGTTTTGTAATGATATTAGATGAAAATAGTGAAAAATTGTAAATTGGAAGATAAGAGAGTTATGATTTTCAACTATTTTTACAATTTAATGTCTTAAAAATGTGCCTCACATTTCATTAGTAACCTCATGCCACCTTAAAACTTTAACCCATTTTTTTTCTTTTTTTTTAGCAAATACCTGAAGCTCAGTCAGATTAGATGGAAATCACTTGTAAACATAAATTTTCAAGAATTGCCATAGATTCTTCAAACAATTTACGTACTTCAATATAAACCCTGGCTTTGCACCATCTTCCCACTAACTATGCCCAGCTGCAGTTTCCCGGTTCCTGCTAAAGAAAGAACCCGCTCAGCATTATGCTGCCACTGCCGTGTTTCATTGTGAGGATGGTGTGTTCAGGGTAAAGGGTTGTTCTATTTCCGTCTCAGCTGACCAGACTCTGATGTAGAGCCTCAGTCATGCAGGACATGGCGAACCTAAGTGCTTCAATAGAGGCCAATTGGATTTCTTCTCCCATTTCTTAGGTTTTGCCTTTCATTTAAAAATGGTTTCACAGTTCTGAACATTTACTAGAAGGGGCTATAGGTGAAATGTATTCACATAACAAGAGAAGAAGTCCAGTTTTCCTCAGGATCATCTGAGTAGAGCGTCCTGCTACATTTTGCTTCCCCAGCAGGGCTTGTGGCAGTAGTGGTAAGTTTTCTGGTATTCTCCACTATGTATTTATTTTTTCCACTCTTCCATAACAACCAGATTTATGGAGGGGCTTATAGCTGTCAGACTAACAGAACCTCCAATCTGGACGCAATGGGCCTCTTGATTAATTTGATTGATTAATGCTCTACTTGACCGTCCCGCTAAGTTTGCAGTTGTGCCAAATATTTTCTGTTTATGGATGATAAACTGAAAAGTATTTCTTAAGAGTTTTAAAGATTGGGATGTCGTTTTATAGCCTAACCCGGCTTCTCCACATCAGTCTCACTGACCTGTCTGTCTGCTGTGGTCCTCCATGATGCTATTTGTTCGCTAATGTTCTCTAACGATGTGTTTTTCAAAGCGGAGGCCGTCAAAGCGGAGGCCGCTGCCCCCTGGGGGCCGCCAGGAGGTGCTGCAGGGGTCTTAGAAAGTTTACTTGTTTATTTCTAACATGATAAAAGTATAAAATCAGTATAAATTGTAAAGTTGAAGGGAAAATAAACAATAGTACAAAACTAAAGCAACAGAATCTACTGACTCTTTAAATCATGCAGTTTTAATTATATATTTTTAAAAGAAAATCCAATCTGTTTTTAATTTATTAAAAAATGTAAGTTAAAATAATCTACCTTTCTTAAAATATTATTTGCCATGTTCGCCATAAGCACGATTGTGTTTGTGGAACAATTTTAAAACCATTCATCAATTTCCTTCCACTTCACAGATGTGCACTACTTTGCGTTGATCTATCACATAATATCGTAATAAAGTATATAGAGTTATGTGGTTATAATACAACAAAATATGCATACATTTTTTTTTTTGAAGTACAAATACTTCTAGGTACTGCAAAGTGTCTGTTATGATGAACCGATCGTTGCACGTCATGAGCTGATGCTTTTAAAAACTCTGTTTTGGAGTATTGACAAGAGATCCTGTGTATGTACTGTAGACCATTAGTGACAGCGTTGCATCACATTATGGATTGCTCATTCTCCGAAAAGCTGTGCACTGAACTGAAATGAGTTGGGGTGTAGATTTTGCTCATGGGCATCTTCATTTTTCTAAAGGCCGACACAGAACAGCATGTGTTCGACATTAATGTTGCCAAATGTTATGCCGTAAACGTCCAGCTCCAGCCACCTCCGCCACACTCTCAGAAAGTAAATCCTCTCTATTTTTTTATTTTGTATGCGTGTGTGTGTGTACAGGCCGTGGGGTGAAATAGGGCCGAGCCTGCCTCATGTGGGATTCCTCTCTCTTCTGGTCCCCACCGACCCCCATCTTCCCATCATCGGTGGGATGTCCCAGGTGTGTCTCCTCTTGGCCTTGCTTACGCTCTCCAGCTGCACTAAGGTACAGTGTTACTAATACCCTCCCTGTCTTTCACACATAAAATTAAACAACTTTAATCCCTGCCTAATCCACTCATTCTTGGGTACCGCTGAGTGAGACTGAGACGGGCTGTTGTTGTGTTGCTGAAGCCTCACGAAGCCTCTCCGTTGCAGGTGTCCTTTGCTAACTCTCTGGAGCTTGTGAAGGAGAAGTGGAGCAACTACAAGGACAATTGCACAAGCCAGATCAATTCCACGCCCCCTGCCCCAGGTGAGCGATTGAACTTCATGAAGGCAAATTTAATGTCTGACTTACATCCATCCAAAGCAGCAATTTTGTGTTATCTGTGTGTGTGTGTGTTTTACAGGGTTGGTGTGTAACAGAACCTTTGATTTGTATGCCTGCTGGCCTGATGGACGTCCAGGTACTACTGTAAATGTCTCCTGCCCAACGTTCCTGCCATGGCATCAAAAAGGTCAGTAAGACTGTTAAAAGAAACAAGGGAGTAAAACTGCATAACACAGCAAGAACAAAAATGTTGGCACTTATATAATAATGAGTTTTATTTTATTTTTTTAACCTTGATGCCACTAAATTCTGTGTGCAGGATGATAAGAGAAACTGCATTGTTATAACTTTCAGTGGTTGCTATAGAGAAATTGGCATCCATGTCAGAAGAAACAGAAATTCATGAGTTATTAACGTCAGACAATGGTCGACTTTATAAGTTATTGTCTAAAACATAAATTCAACAAGGTATTTTCAGGTGCTAAAAATGAGCAAACCTGAGTTTGAGTCTTCTTCTTGTTCAGGAACCAGAAGCTAAGGCAGATCTTTTAAGACGAATTCACAGAGTTAACAAATTCCCATTCAAACCAGGAATTATACAAATATTTAGGGATTAAAAAAAAACATTTATGCAAATTGCAGCCAGAGCAAATAGCTTTGTATTTAAAAAAAAAAAAAAGAGTTGCACTAGATTTAATGGAATTTATAGTATCTGCTGAAAGTTGATTTTGTACAATCTATCAGGATGCAACTAATTGTGGTGTAGGTAATTTGGTAAAAAAAAAAAAAAAAAAAAAAAAAACATTTATTTACTGATGTTGGATCCCCTAAACCTCTCCATTAATTAAACACCGTTAAATCAAAAGTTATACTTTCCAAAATCTTCTCAAAATCCAAAATCAGATTATGCTGCTGCTTAAAAAAGTGATCTTTGTTGCTTTGGTCAATTTGAACAACTGCTACTTGCGTTAATGTTCTTCTACAAGAGGAAATCTAAGACAACATTTTAACCTCCGACTGGAGATTATCGAGGAACATCCAGTGAATCATAGCATTGTCTGATGCAAGCACTCTAATCCGTCGCCTGAATGTCTTCCTTT
>CAEFZY010007757.1:0-40954 GCA_903066815.1 Brachyrhaphis roseni | reverse complement strand
TTTTGGTAGTGTGTGAGAGACAAAACGTAATTTTTTGGAGTGTGCGTGGCTATTTTTTTGGAGTATGCGAGAGTTTTTGGTAGTGTGTGAGTGTGCGTGGCTATTTTTTTGGAGTATGCGAGAGTTTTTGGTAGTGTGTGAGAGACAAAACGTAAATTTTGTCCTAAACGGCCCCTCATAACAAACTGTAACACTTCATTACACGCTGAGCTGTCATAACCAGTAAAGTGTGCACACACCCCTGTTAAAACGGCAGGTAATAAAATGAGACTTTAACAAATAATTTCAAAACTTTTTTCTGACATGGTTTCTTTAGAAATTTGCAAGAGGAGTTGTACTTGTTCATGTACTACTGTCTGAAAGGCTCAATTATACATAAATCATTCTAGAGTTCAAACCTGCCATTAGTTCTAGTGGATCTAAATAACCTCAAAGAAAGTCAAATTAAAAATGTTATCATTTCCATCCTTTGGGGAAATGTACAATTTATAGAGAGGAAACATAAGATTTCTTTCCACTTTCGTTCAAAGAAAACACTAAACATTTTTATTGCCTAATTAAACCAAACTGGAAACAATGCCAAAAACAACACTAAGCTTTAACAGAAGAACAAAATGCCGCCAGGAAGAAATGGTGGCGGCAGCATCATGGATTGAGCTGAAATTAGGAGCGTCGTTGCACAAGAACCAGTGTTGACCCAAAACATTTCAGTACATTTCAGGATTTCCTTTTCAGCGTCATATTAAATTCAAATCAACATAATAACAGCTTCAGCCAGCAGAAGGCCTTTGACAGGCAGTTTTGGAGAGGCAAAATTAAATCTGACAGATAATCTGCGTTTACCTTAACAAGCCTGTGGCCAAGAGTTGTCCTCACACTCAAACAGATTTGGGGAGCTTTGCTAACAGAAAGGCTGAATGTCTCTAAGCTATAACATGCTCAATAGGTTATATTAAAGTAAGCCTGCCTGTTTAGATTTTCTGTACTGACAGCTACGTTTATGACTAATCTAAATGTGTCTGTGGTCAATGATGATTTACACTAAGCTAATCTCAGATCGACAGTCAAAAAAAAAAGTTAACGTTGCTCTGTTGAGGCTCGCATTTGATTAGGTCAGAAGCAGCTTTGTTGTTAATCTTTCTCATGGCGGCCCTTTATCATCCTCTCCTCTGAATGAAACAAACATGTTAATACTTGATTTGCTGCACATCCGGTAACAAACCGAAGTTACTCGGCAGACACTCCCAGCCATTCGTTCCGGTTCCCCTGCAGCTTTCTCTCACAAATTAGGAGACTGTTGCTTCAGACTTTGCATTTCACGGTGGATTTCGCCGTTTTGATTCAAGATAGCAACAGCGTGTTTTTACATTACGTGACGACAATAAGCCCTGAACTAACGTTGTTGCTTCAGTTTCCTCCAGCTGTGGTATTGTTTCACGGCTGAGATTTGACCCGAAGACCTTCTCGAAGCGGAGTTACCGCTTCCCCACTGAGAAGCTGCTCAACTATTCCGCAGGAACAAATCTGACACGTGGACAACTGAATGATTCATTCGTATATTTTCTTTAATTTTGGAGGAAAAAAGCTAAGTCAGTTTAATTTGGCTGCCAACCTGTGACTCATCACTAGTTTTTCAGAGTGAAATTGGTAAATAAATTTCTCTTGAATAAGCACAAAGGCTAATCTCTGCAGAAAATTTCAAATGTTTTCTCATGTTGCCATGTTTAAGTAACTTGGTAATGTATTAACACTACAGCTTTGTGTTAGTGCCATTGTAGATGACAAGAAAGGAGGAATAAAGTGCCGCCAGAAAACTCAGAAATTTTGAGAGTAATCTCAAAAATTTCTAGGAAAAATTCAGAAATTTCAGAGCTTGAAAACTTTAAAAATTTTTGGAAAAATTCTTTGAAAATTTGCGACTGATCTGAGAAATTCTCTGGGAAGAAACTTAGAGTTGAGTAGGATTTAGGTCATCTACTTCTAGACTCCTTTTCACAGCAAACAAACTTGTCTCGAGCCTCAAAACTCACATGATGCATTTCAAAAAGATTTCCTACCGAAGTTTGTGCTTTTAAGCAATCATTCATTTTATTTTTAGGTTTAAGAACAAGAGAATGATTAAAGTTCAAAAATATAACATATTTTCTTGAACCACAAATTCAACATTTATGAAAAATTAAGGGAATGGATGCAGTTAGTGAAATGTTCGCGGACACTCTTCATCCAGGACGTCATTTTGCAAAGTAGAATGGGCCAAAAAAAAAAATTGCTTCTATGAAGAATTAACTCGGCGGGACTGAACCCAAATAAACAAAACAATTTTCAGATTTATTTTTGTAATAAACCTTTTCTCCATGCTTAAATTTGTGTTTGTAAATCAGACAAAATCCCAAGGAAACACACGGCAGTTTGTGGCTGTAACATGAACAAATAAGAGCATTAAACGGGTACGGACACTTTTGCAAGGCGCTGCATACATTGACTGTTCTGAGAACAGATTTATTTCTGTCGTAATCAGTTGATGCAACTGTATGCAATACAAAATATCTTCAATGCTTTAGGGAATATGGAATTATCCCCCCATAAACCCGCATTGTGTTCAAAGCTCACCTTCTGCAAAACTTTGAGTGATTGTGATTTTCCACTCAAGCGTTGGCCTTTTCAACTGCCTTGTGAATGATGCTTTTAGTATTCATCCCATTTGATTTAGTAAACCAAGCCTCCAAAACTCTCATTCATGCTACTGATACATCTGGTTTCCTTGGACACTTTTGGTTGCCTAGGAATAATATTTCACTTGGCGATGACGTCACCTCCAGTGCTCCTTACCTCCCAAATCTAAAGTGTTGCCGCGCCTCAAGGAAAGCAAGTCCGAGCAACAAGAACAATGTCAAATTAAAACATTTCCCTTTTTTTTTTTTTTGCATTGCATATATATATATATATTTAACTCCATCATTTAAAAAAATGTATTCCTTGCCTCTGAAAAAAATCCTAGGAGATGCAGTGGAATCGGGACTCACAGAATCCCACGGTGTTAGGTGAATGTATACCTGTATACCTGGTGTGCGTGTGTGTGTGTGTGTGTATGTGAGCAGGGAGGGGTGCGGGTGTGTGTGTGAAGATAAAAGCGTGTGTGCTGTGTGAGTTTGTGTCTACTCCCAGCCAGCCTCTAATGGGGATCATGTGTGGAGTCAGCAGTGCAGACACACAAAAAACATGCTAACCCAACCCCTCCACCCGAGGCACCCCACCACCAGCACCACCATGCACGCTCTGCATTAACACACATGTGAACACACACACACATGCACAGGCAGGGGTGTGTGTGTGCGAGGCACGCTCGCTGACTGAGCGTGCCTCAGTCAGCGAGTTAAGAACAACTCCTAGGGGAGGTAAAGCACCAGTTTCTCTGTGTGTGGGTGTGTGTGTGGCAGAACACACACTCTGTTTTAGAAAGATGGGGGATGGTGGGGTGGAGGAGTGTAGGTGGGGGCTGCATGGTGGGTAGGGGGGGACTGAGAGGGAGGGGAAGGAACGAGAAGAAGGGGCCTAAGAGAGAAAGGAAAAAGATATGGGCAGTGAGCTAAGGCAAAAAGGATGGAATAGCTGTGTGTGTGTGCGGGTGTGTGAGTGGAGAGTGAAGGAAAGGGAGAGAAAGCTGAGGATCAACAGGGAGGATAGGGAGAATGTTTGAGAAAAAGAGAAGGAGAGGAAAGACGGGGAGGTTGAGGGGCCCCGCGCAAGGAAGGTGGGGGGGCGGCGGGGGACAGGAGGCCCTCTAGTTTTGTCCGAGGGGCAAGATAGTCAACAACACGTTTATCTAAAACCTTCAGAATACTTCTCCGTCAACGATAGTCGGCGTGAGCTTCATCCTCGGTCCTTTTAGACAATCTCTGAAAATTCAAACCAATACTGTTGCTCACTTGAAAATGGCCGAAGCAACAATAACATAAAACCCAACTATTAATGAAGCTTAGGGTAGGGCCTTGGCAAACATCTAATGTGACATTCTTCTGCTCAAATCTGCGTTAATGTTCCTTCTGACCATTAAAACGAGCTCAGGACAATGAAGATAAGATGGACGATGTTGCTGGGACATTTCTCATTTGCATGAAGCTGGTATGAGTTTCTAAATAAAAAATGTTAAAGTTATGGTCAGACAGCTGGTTCATTGAGAAAGATCAACCAACATCTTTACTTCAGTCGATACCAGCCCACAGAGAGCAATTTTTAAGTAACACTACTTTATAGAGTCTTACGCAGCATCATCTTTGCGTCGGACACAGTCCTTTCTAAACATTTTCAAGCTTCAGTGTGTTTCATTGTGACTTTATGTAATCCGCTAATACAAAGTAGAGCAGAATTCTTTCCAAATGAAGTTATGTCTACCGTGGCAACTTTTCTTTTTTATTTCTTCTCCAAAAAGCAAAACGACTTGGACAACCCCACACCAAGAACTTTTCTCCATGTCTAAACTGACCACTGGGATGTGTCATAACTGCTGTTCGTGACGGAGACTGATCCAGACGTAAAAGCGAGGATGGCAAACTCATGCAGAGGAGAAAACGACAAACCGGGGAACAGCTGGGCGGAACAAGCCAAATAATGGACGGAAAGAAACGGACTGGACCTAAGAATCTGGCAGGGAGGTAAAGTGGCAGGCTGGCCTAAAATGCTGGGAGGGTGAATGAGTGATATAAGATCCAGGTAGGACTAATTTGTGGAATGCAGTGCAGCTGGAAGAGAACCTGAGAAGCTGCAGCTCTTTTTGTGTGGTTGCGCATTTTGTCCTGCATCTTAAATACAACTTTTAGAAGAAAATAGAAAAGTTCTGATGCAACTCTCAGCATTGTGTTCTGAAGGTAAAATACTGACTGCAGATGACATCTCCCCAAATTTCACTTTAAAAAAATCTTGATTATCCCTTAATGTCATTAGAAGCACAAACTAGTTCTGTCACAGGAGAAATCATGGAGATCTGACAGGTTAAACACGTGTTAAATCATTAGGATTGCAAGATTAATCTTGAGAAAACAATATATTTCCAGTATTTCATCCTCAATAAACATACATTTTCTGTCCTTCAAGACCAGGTCCGAAGGGTCCAGAAGGAGATCCGTGACATCCCGGCCTCCCCTCAGTGTCATTTTCCTGATTTTTTCCTTGGGAATCCTCAGGTTTTCCCAGGACAGGTAGAGAATCCAATAGTTTTGCTTATTTTTATAATGTGGCTTTAAAAATTTTACTTAGCATCCATTTATGTTATACTTGTTTATCCCTGTTGATATGAACGGACTGATGAAGATTTCTTAATTTAATAAGAAATATACTTAGTTCTCTTTGTACTAAGGGTAAAGCAGGAGTCGTTTAGCTATGCTGATGTTTTCAGTGTTTCACTGACGGCTGAACAGCTTTCCCCAGACATGTGAAGATTCAGGAAGATTATTAATATGCAGGTTGAAAAGGATGGTGTCTGAAATAGTGACTTCAAGGATTCCTGTTTCAATTTTGATAAAAGATTTACTACTATTGACAAAGACACATTGTTCACAGTCTTTCATGTACGACTAGAAACCAAGACACTGATTGTTCTAATAAATCAAAGGATGAAATATTTGAAATTAGTGAATTATGGTTCAAAAGCTTTTTGAAGTTGAGGAACACTTTACCAACTATTAGTCCTTTGTCAAGAGAGTGCTTAACCTGTTCTGGGAATAAGCATGTGGAAATGATTGTTTCTGAAGCCAAATTGAAGAGGATGTAGAAGATTTTTAGTTTCTAAATATATCAGCAGTTGTTCTGAGTCAGTCTTCTCCAGCACCTCTGACATGACGGGAAGAAGACTTACATGTCTGTGTCTCTGCACTGTGATATAATTAAAAGTTATGGAAAGTAATGTTTCATAATCTAACCTTGCTTGACTCGCCGTCTGCGTTCCTTTGTGCTGCTTGTTCACTAGACGTTCTCAGACAAACCTCTGAGGCCTTCAGAGAACAGCTGGATTTATATGAAATGACAGTCATGTGACCTCCGTTTACTAACTAGGTGACTTTGGAAGGCAGTTGGCTGCACTGGATTTTATTTAACTTGGCTGTAACAGTAAGTGACTGAACGCAACGCCATAGAGTCTGCGGTCTTAATGTCACAAAATGTGCAGGTTAATCAGTGTGAGCACTTTTTCTGGACATTACCAGATTTAGTGTAATTGTCCTTTTGTATGATTGTCCAGTTTAGAAAAACAAAAAAACTGTTGCAAATAATAATAAAGCATTTCCAACAGAAAAGGTATATACATTTTTTTAAATTTATTTCTTTTATTTTTGCAATTTTCACAAAATTCTTGCTGCTGCATTAACCAAGAGTTGTCCTTCCTTGTTAACCAACGCTCTTTTCTTTTTATAATCTACCTCTTATGTAGATGTGTTAAATTTTCACCTGACAAGTTGCAAGTTATTTTTTGGTTTGTTTGATTAAATTTGTTGCAGAACACTTGCATAAGCATTGGCAACCTGTAGGTAATTTAGTTAACAAGAGCATGAAATCACAACAGTTCTTCGGTTAAGAATGGCTTACATTTTTATAAATTAAAAAGTACATAAAGGTTTTAAATATATTGTTTTCTGTCCAAATGCTTGTGAAGTAATCTGTTTAGATTTTAGATCTGTTAGATTTGTCTTAGCTTACAGACTTCTTGCTAATTCTCACTAATTGTTCTGACTGCTGTTAACTCTAAATAAGATACTTAAATACTTTACCCAACACAAGAATAATCAGTGTCTTGCCTCTGAGCTGCTTCCTTTGGAAAGCAGAAAATAGCTAAGTGGTGTCACAAAATGGAGGGTAAACTAATCATTGGCTGTGAAGACGCGATAAAGAAAAATCAGAAACTGGGATTTCCAGCTAATGGCTTTCTTTGTTTCTGTGAACAAACAGAGTCTTCAGCTGTGACAATCCAACAAATAAATTATTCAAATTAGCTTAAAATTATCTCATTTTTAAGATAGCTGCTAAAATATTAAAGCTTGTTAGAGAGGTGTGTGAAATTAAATGTTGCTGCACTCTAAACTTGCGTTCTCAACCTATGAAGGTGACAGGAAAACAGCATCTGAAATTACTCTGCGAGTTGAAAGGAAATAACATCTGTAGACTGTCTGAGCAGCCAATTATACCACCACACACACAGTTTGTGTCTCCGATAAAAAAAAAAGAGAGGGAGTCTTGTAACTGTTCAAACGCTTTTGGGAGGACATACAATCTGGTTCCAATTTGACATCCAGGGTAACACATGTTTCTGTCGCAAGGTTTCAGGTCAAATGTAAATAAAAGAGAGAGAGCCCTTCATGTAGTAGATTCTTCACACAAAAGGAAAAGAAAAAAGAAACTTGGCGCACAGCTAAATCCATACCAAATGTATGACATGTGTTTATGAAGGGCATGGAATGAAGTGTTAGCCTTCAAGTGTAAGAAAAGAAAGTTAGATGGTCCACCAAAGCTATTGAGTTTGCTCCTGTAGTTTTGCTCTTATGAACTTCAATCATTTATCTTCTTTAAACTTCCTAAAAAAGAAACTTTCATTTTGGATATAAAATCCTTTAAAATGTTCATACAATGTATCTTTACTCTACACTTGGACTGGAGAACTTTACAGCAATGAATGAGCAGCTGCCTCGCATTTCTGATGGCAGAATGAACTATTAATACAAATTTAAACAATTACTTATTCCCAAATTCAGCTCTCTAACTTCTCACATTATAAACTCTCTAGTCATTAGATCCCATCCAATTCAACAAATCTTGTCCAGAAGAACATTAGACTAAAACAGCCAACTTTTATTCATATCCAAATGCTTTAATCTCAGCCACAACAATGGTGATAATCACACCAACAATCTAGTTTGATCAAACTGTAATTTATTTTTCAAAATCAGACCAATTGGTAAATAAATTATCTTGCAATTGCCTTAAGGAGGCAATTGCATCAGACCACATCATCCTGAGCAAGAAGAATGTGTTCATGAAGAGATGAGATGAGCAGGCAAGGCAGATCATTTGGAGTTGGAGTTCATCCTACAACCCCTCTCATTAGGTGAAACATTGTCAGAGTTGTAGGTTGTAATAAACTTTATTTCAGCCTCTGACTGTGCAGTTTGTGTGACAATTAGCCAGATGAACACAAAGTTCGGTACCACCTTTATTCACTATTTTTGCTCAAGTTAGAGGCTTGTTCTTAGAGAACATTTGTGAACAAACAACGTCATGGAGACCAAGGAACACAGCAGATTAGTCAGGGAGAATGTTGTGGAGAAATTCAAAGTAGAACTAGGCTATAAGAGAATCTTCAAACAGTGTAAAGCTTGTATTATAACGTACTTCTGCTTTACGTATTCAGAGACATAAGTTTTCAACTATTTTGTGTAGAGGAACAATTAAGCTAATGGAGACATCAGCACTTGCAGTTAAAATGGCAGAAAAATGGTAGCTCCACCCTGTCTGAATGACTAATAGTGAAACATCTGGTATCAAACAAAAAATAATAATAAAGTTTTTTAAAGTTTAGTCCCACCTCAAAGGACTCCACTGAACAGGTAACAGCCAGCTTGGCATGGATGACTACACACCTTCAGTCAAGGTTATGCGTTCACAGACAATCTGACTGGGAATGGCTCGCCATTTTGTTTGGGAAACACTCGCTCACAATTTCTCAGGGAGGCTTTGAAATTGGCAGCAACAATTTCCAAACAGAAAGAGACTAATTGATTAATTTCACCGGTCTAAGAGACAGCTGGCTGCTCATTCTCAGTCCCTCTGCACGTTCATCAGAACGATACGACGGATTCTGCAGGGTACAGTGTGACGGTGTTCAGTCCAGAACAGGTCTCAGGTTGTAATACCAGGTCTATATGTCTTTGCAGTGAAGTACAGATGATGCGTATGCTTTTAATTTTGGAAGCATCAAATAACTCAGATGTTGTGTATGTGTATATGATATGTTTGCTTTGTATTTCATTACTGATAAGTAGTTGACAATCTTCTAGATACTTTATGGAAGTTATTCATGTTTTCTTTCCCTTTTCTGTGATAGGCCAGTTTTAATTGAGGAAGTAGGGTCTTAAAGTATACAGTCATGATCAATAAATTAGAATATTATTATTAAAAAGTTAATTTATTGCATTAATTCAATTCATTAAGTGAAACACTCTGCACCGATTGCATACAGATTGATGTTTTCAAGCAATTATTTCAGTTATTTATGATTCTGTTTACATCTAATAAAAACGTGATATTTGAATTTCGAATATTACATCGCAATAATAAAATATAATACAGGAATGCGGGTGTAATAACAATGATGTTTAATATCTGCTTAATGTCAAGTCAAGTTTATTTGTATAGCACACTTCAGCAACAAGGCAGCTCAAAGTGCTTTGCATGAAATAAACGTGACACAATGAGCAAAAACTGACATCAAAATAAAGAAAAGTAATAGGATTAATTAATGGTCCACTTAATGTTAATAACACAAGCAACATTAAACAAATGTTGTTGTTTTTTTAGTTTTGATAGGATCTCAGTGTTTCAGCCGTTCTGCAGTTTTCTGGATGTTTGTTCCAGATTTGTGGTGCATAGAAGCTGAATGCTGCGTTTCCATGTTTGGTTCTGGTTCTGGGGATGCAGAACCAGAACCAGAAGACCTGACAAGTCTTGAAGGTTGGTACAGTGACAATAGATGTTTAATGTATTTTGTGATTTATAAACCATCTAAAGTATTTTAAAGTCCACTCTCTGAGCCACAGGGATCCAGTGAACGGACTTTGAACTGGAGGGATGTGCTCTAACCTCCTGGTTTTAGTGAGAACGCGAGCAGCAGCGTTCTGGATCAGCTACTGCTGTCTGATTGACTGTTTAGGCAAACCTGTGAAGAAATACTTGTAGTAATCAATGCAACTAAAGATAAACAAGTGACAAACGGCCGACTTTGTGATTATCTTTCTGTGTCTTTCAGGGTTCAGATCTGAGTACATCTCCATACCCAGATTTCAGGCCTGATCGCCAGTTTCAAGTGGTAATAATTGAAGCTTTGTACCGACTCTAGATCGTTCATCTTTATGTCCAAAAATAATAACTTCAGTTTTGTTCAGCAGGAGAAAGTTATTGCACTTCCCATGCATTAATTTGTTCCAAGCAGGGTTAGTGCTTGGATGGAGTTGGACTCATCTGGTTATGTCATCTGCATTGCTATGGTAGCTAACCTTATTGTTTATCTACTTGTTATAATCTGAGCTAGGGGAAACATGAAGATATTAAACAGGAGGGGTCCCAGGTTTGAACCTGGGGGTATCCCACATGCAACTTCTGTTTGCTCTAATTGAAAAGTTACATACTGAGACAAAGACGTCCCTGTTATATAGGTAAGATTCAAATCTACTACGTATCGGAGCAAAGGGTCTGACCCAGCTGTCTAATCACTTTAACAATATGTCACGGTCAAGTGTCAAGTGCTGCAGCGAGGTCTAACAGTACCAGTGTTGTGGTTCTTCCACAGTCTGTATTCATGTGGATGTCATTGACGATTTACTATCTGAATCAAATCAGATCCCATGACAGGCAAAACTTTCTCAAGGAAAGCTGTGGTGAGGGAAATGATCACAGCAGAAGAAGGAGCTGCATTCATGTATAGTTTTTCTTTTCTACATGTTTCTTTTAATTCGACATGGTACCGCTACTGGATTTTAATTTTCATAAGATTTTCTGTCAACTGTGGCAAATAAGGCACCTTGAACCTGGAGCCCAGTTTTAAAAGTTACTTTAAAAAGGCACTTTTAATCTGACTATGAAGCCTCATCTGAAATTATGTTCTAATTAATTAGTGACTGTATACAGGTGGACTGCTAAATGTCACAGACAGATGGATGGGTTACTATTTTTGGAAACTCTAAGGTTTTGTAATGATTTGAAGAAGATAAACTGACTTCTTTTGTTGTTCAGTCAAATTAGGGTGATGTCCCCTCTATAATGGATAACACTGTACAAAACAAAAGAAGGCTCTGTCATCAGATTTCTTTTAAGCTTTTTTAACCAGGCCTTAAACAGCAGTGAATAAATCAGTGCTAAATATACAAATTTTATGCGTTTTTCCAGACCAACAGAAAGTAGTCCAGAACTGTAAAGTGGGAAAAAAAATATGCCCTTTTTTTTCTTTTTTACAAATAATAAACAAATATTAAACTCCTCTAAGTCAATATTTCTGTAGAAATACCTTTTCCTGCAGTGACAGCTGCAAGTCTTTGGGGGGTATATCTCTATTTGATTTGTACATCTTCAGAATAAATTTTGCCAGCTCTTCTCTGCAACACGCCTCAAGCTCTAACAGATTGCATGAAGAACGTGTGCGAACTGCACTTTTCAAGTGGTGGGACGGATTCTCCTTTGGTTTTAGATCTGAACTTCCTCTTGACCCGCTTCATCTTCCACTCTAAGTGGCTTCCCTGCCCCTGCCGCCACCACCATGTTTTACTTTGTGCATGATGTGTTCACAGTGATTTGCAAGGTCAGATTTTGCCTACAAGGCATAAGCAAAAACTAGCTCTGCACATAACAGCGAACACACAGGCCAAGAAGTGTAGCTCTGGCCTAAGCAGAACACAACACCTTCTTCCAAAAAAATAAATAAATAAATGTCCCTTACATGGGACGTTTTTCTTTGTCTTTTTAGTAGAGAAGTAAACCAAAAATGATTTTCTTCTCTACTCCAGCATTAAGACCAGGCTTTTCAGGTCCAGAACTAATAGTTGTTCTGTTGTTGGATTGCCCCACCTGAGCTACAGCTCCTCCAGAGTTACAATAAGTCTTGTGCCTGATTCTCTGATTAGGTGGAAGTCAATGTGATGGACCAAACAGAGCTCTGTTTGATGTTCAAGGCTTGGGATATTGTTTTATAAACTAACTAAGATTCAAATTTGTCCACTACTTTCTCCCTGACCTGTTTGTTGAATGGTCTCTATGATGCTTTTTCTAACAAACCTCTGAGGCCTTTACAGAACCGTTGTATTTATACTGAGATTAAACTGTACGCACAATTAGTCAATTTATCAATTAGGTGATCTCTGATAGTATTTGGTTATAATGGGTTTAATGCTCTCCACAGGTTTATAAATCTTATTTCTTTAAAAAAAAAAAAAAAAGAGAAAACCACACGTCACCTTTCTTTTACTTTGCAATTTTATACTTTTTTGTGTTGGTTTATCACATTTTTATCATTGTTTATCACCTCAATCAAATACGATGAGGTTTCTGATTGCAATGTGACAAAATGTGGAAATAGTTTAAGAGTTATGAATATTCATAAGGCAGCAGGACTCATTGGGGGTGCAGAGTAGGTTCACTGAAAAAACAAACAACAAATCCTTTGTGACTTGAAAAGTAAAAAAGGTAACCTTGCAAATAAATGTAGTTTACCAAAATATTACTTTATGGGTATGTATGCTCATACAACCAGATTATAGAAGTTTTTTTATTTCTTATATTTTGGCTTCTAAACACTGTTGTTGTTTTTTTTATATTGAGTTGTACAAGATAATTCTCACATAAATGGTAAAAATAAATAAATAAATAAATAAATTTCTCAAAGTCTCACTTTTAGATCTTTCTAAGTCCACCCCCGGGTCATTTTAAGGAAAAGTACGGCCTTCATTATAACACCCAAATGCCAAAAGTCCCTCTCAAATGAATGAAATTATTTAAAACATATATAATTCAAAAAGCCTACAAGGCATAAGCAAAAACTAGTTCTGCACATAACAGCGAACACCAGTCAGAATATCTGCTAGGTAGTATCTTAAACCAAAAGCGGGACTTTGGGGAATTAAATTTAGCTTTTCAGAATGCTCTTCAATTTTTATTAAACTTGGGCATAACTTCAGGAACAAATATTCTTTATTTAATATAAATTCATAAATAGGTGTATGTACACAATTTGAAATTAAATTTAAATCTCTGCTCGGCTCGATGTCAGCTCACTGAGCTCAACTTCTGCTGTATTCAGATCAGTTCACGTCTTTGTGACATTACAGCTGCTCACATACATACACATATGAATTGATATTAAGGTTATACAAGCGTTGTTACATAAGGGCGCCAGGTGAAGCAAACCCGGGATAAAATGTTTTGAAGCCCAGCTACTGTTTCAGCCACATTCCCTCACTTTGAGTTTCCAAACAGTCCTTTCATGCTACATAAAATGCTAACTTCCTCCGTGTTCTGGTTACAGTGTGAATCTTTCCTTTTCGCGTGCATATTTCCGTGTCTCTCCCTGAAGGCATGTTGTCATCAACCATGGGAACTTGTGTGTCTCACTGTGAGTCCACAGTATCTGCCCTGTCAGAAATAGGCCGGGTTAGGTTAAAAAATGTTTCATAAGCTCCGGCTGACCTCCTTCCTCTCCGCTTCTCCCGCTCTGCCGCCCCCCTCCCGTCTCTACCCGTTCTGTCTTTCTTTTTCTCTTGTGCTTGCTTTTCTCTCTTTCACCTTAACGTACAAACAGCCGACGCAAAAAAAATGTTTACGTCGCTGTCAGAAATATTTACTTTTTGCCAGTATTTTATTCTGCTGTAATAAATGTTTGAATTATTTATTTTCCACTTATGCCTTTGTTCTCGTGTTTACTTCGTTGTTTCTGCCTTAAAATACTTGAGTGTAAAGGACAGTGTGAGCGCACAGATGTGTGCAGGTTTGTGTCTTTACACAGATGTTTTAAGTCTCTCCTCATGCGTCGCCCATCTGCATATGCATTTGCGCGTGTGAGTCTGTGTGAGTCTGTAATTGCATGCATGTGTCTCCGTGTTTGTCTCAGTCTACCATTTGACTGCCATCTGAATCTGTGGCACGTACAGCAGAGCAACGAAACAGCAGATTGGCAGTCAGGAGGGAGAGAAACAGAGAGAGAGAGAGAGACAGAGAGAGAAAAAAAGTGGACTTGCATGTTGGGGGTGGGGGCAGCAGGAGGGCTGTGGAGAAGCAGGAGAGAGAAGAAGTGCAGGAGAAAGAAGAGGAGGAGGAGGAGGAGATGAGGATAGGAGGAAGAGAAAGAGAGGGAGAGAGATGTGAGCGTGAGAGTTAGACAAATAGAGATACAGAAGGAAACAGAGAGATACACTGTAAAAAAACCAAAACGGCTCTAATTTATGGTAAAATACTGGCAGCTGTGGTTGCCTGAACTTTACTGTCTTTATACGGTAAAATTCTGGCAACCATAACTGCCAGTATTTTACTGTATTTGCTAAAATATGATAAATATCTGGCAACCCCAGCTCCCGGTATTTTAGTGTATTTCCCAATATACGGTAAAATAACACATTTTCTAAAATATGGTAAAATAAAAAATGAAAACATGGTTTTACTTTAGTAAATATGGTCATACTGCCTGAGGCATAATATCTTGGCAACCGTGACTTGAGCAGTTCAGAACTGTAAACTTTTCTATGTAACTTACTATAAAAACAACACATATACCATAAAGATTAGTCTAACATGGCAGGACTGTACGAGTAATCCACTTAAAGAAACAATTTCCATTTAAAAATTCCTTTAAAAAAAAAGAACCGATTCTGTTTCCTGTTCAGTTTCCTCACAGTATTACTGAGATCTGGAAAAAACCCAGCATGTGTCCATATAAGGGATAACCTATTGTAGAAGAAAAAAAGGTGATAAAAGGATTCTTGTTCTGGGTTGAGAGTAACAAGTCATTGAGTACAGACTTTGCTCAGGATGGTGTGCATCATGGATATGGTCTTCCCAGTCACAGGTTGAGCTTGAGACTCATACCTTGTCAATCAGGTGTTTCCTCTCTGCTGGAAAACAGAAACAAAGCAAAAGTTAGAATGACGCACTACATGAACATTATATAAACTCAGCAGTAGCTTAAATGTTTGTTTCACCCTTGTTGACTTACACATAGAGACTTTGACCAGGCGGTGTGATCATGTCTGACTGAAAATTCAGCAGTTCTTAAAGCTTTGTTTGTTGTCGACAACAAAGAGACAGAGAGGACAACAGAGAGGTGTGATCCTCTCTGCAACCAGACAAAAAAAACAAACAAAAAAACGTCAGATGAAGACTTGTTGTTTCAGGGAATTTTCTGTCTTCATTCGTCCTTTTCGGAGAAACATGTTTCTATTTATAATTTGTTACTTTTTGACCAGTAATTCAGGATATATGACACAAGATAAACTCAATGCAGAAAATCAAACTGAAAAAAATCCCCAAAAATTAAAAAACAAAGGGTTGATTATTTAAAATGTAACTGTCGTTAACTGTTGGTATTTCATAATTTTTTACCGTAAATTTACAGATTTTTTTTTTTTTGCAGTTTTGAGTTACGGTAATTCCATGTATTTTCTACGGTAATAAAATGTTTTGCATATTACGGTCAGTAACTGTTGGTATTTCACCATTTTTTTTACCGTAAATTTACTGAGTTTTTTTTTACAGTGCAGGCTCAGAGCAGGAGGGGGGTGGTGGTGGGAGCGGGGCATCAGCATACCGAGGCAGTCTGTGGTCTTCCAAGGAGCAGCAACAGCAGTAAAAATAGGGGAGAGGAAAAACAACGATGGCTTAAAAGATTAAATTCCTGTTGGAGTAGGAAGTGCAGAAAGCGGGAAGGGCAGATCCCGAACGTGGCAATGGGACAACACACATTCTAATAATCTGCCTTCGCAGTGTGTTGGGTATGTGGTATCAATTGACAGCCTGATAGATTTAGTGGATATATTAAAGACAGGAACGTTATTAAAAGACCAGGTTCTGTTATGTAGAAAGTGAGAATTTTTGGAGTATATCTAGAAAACTTTTAAACATTTGACATAACTTGTTTAGTCCCTTGCAACTTAAAAACAAATCACATCTATCAGAGGAAAAACATAAAAAACAATAAGCTGCATTACCACGGATGGATTAGTGTTCAGTTCTATAAATCAAATCTGTCAGATTGATGTCAGGTTGAGGAATATTTGCGCCACTCCTCACTTTTCAGTGACCCCCCAGTTTCTCAATGAAGTCAACATCTGGGCTTTGACTAAGCCCCAGAACTTTCTATTTTGTAATTCTCAGCCAGCCCTTAGTGGATTTATAGAGATGCTTGGGGTCATTATCATGTTCGAGTGTCCAGATTTAATTGTTTTTCAAATGGTTGATAATATTCAACAAGCAATCCATGGTGGATGCTAATGGTGAGCCGCAGTGAAATCATAACACTTCCAGCTCTGTTTTCCACACTTTGCAGGAGCAAATTGTTTCAAAAATAAAATTGGTTCAATCATCTGATAGTATCTTTCAGGACTTCTGATGTTTTGTGACTTTAAGGTGTGCTGAGAATAACTGTCCTGTTTTGAAGATCCAATGATGCCAAACCTTAAAGGTGACAAATTATGCTTGTTTGAACAAGTTGGGATAGGTCATGCTATAGGCTATACAAAACATAATAATTACTTCATTTTTTTTTTTAAAGTCATTCTCACATTATGAGATTTTTATCTGGTTAGTTCTGCCTATTTTGAGCTTCTTCCACAATGAGTTGTTTTAGAGCTCTGTCGCTTTTATTTAAATAAGCTGCTGCTGGTCACGTCTCCAACTTCACGTTTGCACTTTAAGCAGATGAACATGGCTACAAACAGACACAGCTGTGCAGCTGTACATCTAATTATGCAGTTTCTGAATAATAAGTAAATATTCAGTACAAAGGTAAAGGTGCAGTAAAACAGTTATCTGTTTTCTTATTCTTTTTTAAAATTTAATTATGTATCTTTCCTGGTTTTGACTTGCAGCCAACATCAAGACTTTTTTTTTTTCTAGTAGCTATTGTACAGCATACAGCAGTAAAACCAGCTGACCAAATGTGCTGGAGCTCCAGATGGGTTGCTTGGTGATTGTCTGGGCTGGCTGGCGTTGCTAGGTAACAGTGTAGGACCCAGAAATTGTTACTATATAATGAAAAGTCTCATTTCTGGACATCAACAAAACATTTAGTTGGATGTTTATTTTTTATTAGTGCTTGAAATATTTCTAGAAGCGACAAAGACCCAAATGGCAGCAAGAAAATGTACAAAAAGACAAAATTTTGCATAGCAGATCCCCTTTAACCCTCTGGAGTCTATGGACTCCAGAGGTCATGTAAAAAAGACTCGTATACGCGTCCATAGACATCATCACAAAAGGCACACAGGTATTTTTTTTTTCTCCAATTTTCCCGATAATTGACTAAATTCCTTATGTTACATGCTTCAGATTTCCTGTGCCAGCCAAAGTAAAACAGTACCAGGGTATTATTAAACCTCAACCTTGCTTCAGTGTCAGCAGATTTTGCTTTTCAGAGTATTCTTCAACCCTCCTCCTCAAGTCGGCCTGAAAAGTTCCAGTTTTGCTACATCAGGCCACAGAACAGGACTGGTAAAACCGCTTTGGGTTTTTCATATAGTTTAAAGTAAAATAGAGTTGACTGTTCCTGTGCTCTTTGGGTCAGTCGTGGTGTAGGTCCTGGAGTTCGGTTGCCATTTGGTATGGGTCTTGCTGTGGCAACTAAAACGTCGGTGGCCGCTGAGTGCTTTTGCTGTCGTTTTGAATCCATTTCCCTGTTTCTGCAAAGGAAGGATATTTTCCCTGAAGTTTGTGGACTGTTATTTTGACTAAGCAATATTTTAACACACGGTCCAGGTGTTAGAAGTGTTCAATCTCAAGCACACCATGCAGCTATCAACTCTGGATTGACTACATCAGGTAATCCTGATATCTTCTTCTTTGGGAGAATTTGATTCAGAGGCATCTTGTGCCAACCTGACATGGTGGCACCAAAGATGTTTGGAATTAGAATTCACATCACCATTTTGCTTATGCAATTACTACATTATAATTAATAATCAATCATTAATTGAAATTATTGATCAAATTAACATAAAGTTGGTTATGCAGACAGCTTTTTAAAGTTCGAAGGTTCTAAAAGTAAAAAGTAAAATAGTACTTTGACATGAGGGAAGGAAAATTAGTTCATCCAATGATTTCATTCTCCAGCTCTAGAAGAAGTTCTGATCGTCTGGTGAGTCACCCGAAGCAAGGCCTGGGATTTTTGACTTTGATGTGTTTTTATTAATGAAAACGTTAAGTGTTCCTTCTCAGAGGTCATAATTTCAAGATGGAAATACAAACAACAAGGCTGTCTAAAATCAGATTTCAAATGAAAAAGTCACCAAACCAAACTTCAAAATCTAACAATATATTATTGATTTTAAGAACTCTGCGACACTTCTTTACTTCTTCATCGCGTTTATTCCTCTCTCTAGGTATCCAGTGCTCATCCAGTCTTAATACTACAGAGAAATTTCTAAGAAATTGTCATTCAGTAAGTGCTACCTTAAAAAACAACATCTTCGTTGTTTTCTGCTTGGAGCTGGTAAAACGCTTCGAGACTAAGGCCTAGTATTTGTTTTTAGATAATTACTGTTTAGAGCAAAATCTACGCACATGGATTGATCATTTTGTTGTATTAACATTCAAAATAAAGTTTATTACAGGGAATGGAGTGATGCTATTTTTCTCCTGCCACTGATCTCACATCATCTATAAATGATGTGAAATGCCTGGTTTTCAAAAAGGCATTGCTTGGCTGCTTTTCTGCTCTTATCTCTTTTCATGCTGCTTTCCTAACATACACTGAAGTCGCTTCGTTCTTCCACAATAACCAACAGGTAAGTTTGTGACTGCAAGCCATGAGAAGAGACTATAAAATAAGGACAATTGTAAAATCTCTCAATGACCTTTGCTCCTCTTCCTAGGGGAGTTTTAAGATGTCTGAAATAATTCAAAGCAAGATTCATCAGATGTTGATGTTGAAAAGATGTTGAAACTCTTATTATTGTCCAGTTAATAAACTTACTGCCTCTTTCAGGTAGAGGGTCCTTTGCCATCCCTTTACGCACACTGGTAACACCATTGATTAGCTACACTCTTTAGGGTACAGTCTCTGTGGATGCAATTTGACTCACCTTGAAGTTTTTGATGGTCCAGAATACCTTCCACATGAGGTACATAATATAAAGTGAGGAATGGTTTACCCTTTTCTTTTATGATAACTTTCTAGAACTCTAAGCAACTTCTTGCTGGTATTATTGGAGTCCAAAAGCTCCTTTTTCCCATGGAAAAGAATATGGAAGATACCTTTGAATTATTGTGCGTCAAAGCAATTTTGAAATGTAATCCTAGCTGCAATAAACTGATGCATTGTCAGTCTGAAATATCCAAAGTGACTAAAGCTACAAGGATATAAAATGGCACAAGGACAAAAAGATCTGCGTCTGTTTCTAGAGTTTTAGAGATCTACATGTTATTTATGTTTTATACTGTATTTCAAACCTTTTGTATGAAACAATAATTACATGCAGACTTTAAAGTGTTTCTGTCAGGGTTCCTCCGTTTATTTCTTTTGGTCGTCTCCGAAAACATCCAATAAATTCAGATTGTTTTCGCGAGAGTCAAGCGTGGACGTCCGTTGTTCTGTGCCGGTCCTGTGATGAAGTGCCCCCGCCTCTCAGACAATGTCAGGAGGGACGGGACCGCCTGACCTTCTTCGGGGTAAAAGAATTTCTCCTTGCCCGACCTCACAAAGGGAATGCCTGTTTTTACAAAAGCTCGCGCACAAGGAGAAGGAAGGAAGCGGCTCCAAAGTGCTGGAAGGAGTCCCACATCTCTGTAAGAAGCCAGTGAGCTCTGATAGAGACGTCCCAACAAACCCAGCTGATTGGCATGCCAAAAGACGCCATTCATTTAGAAATTGAACATACGAATTGAAGGCTTCTAAGAGGAAGCTGGAGTGATGAAAAATACAGGTTTGGCATGATTGAGCTCCAACCTGTTTGGGGATTGCACATGTGTATGGGATTGTGTGTGCATGCGTGTAGGGGGGTGTGTGTGTATACACTCTCGCTGATAGGATGGGGGGGCTTCGTTAGAGTAATTACAGCTTTGCGATGTAAATAAGCCCGTCATAGTGGAGAGAGACACACCCACCTCTTTTTCAGACCCAATTAACCTAACTCCCCTGGAATTTGCATACCTAACAATCTCAATACGCCCATATGTACACAGATGAAGCCACCCCTTTCACATTTATACACTTTATTAAAGCCGAATTATGCTTATCATTAAATTTATACATGTGTTAAACTTTCTACTCAGTAGTTTGTCGCAAACACACCTGGCAGCACAAAGTGTGAACTTGAGGAGTATTTTGTGTGTTTTGTCGATCTTGGACGAGCGAGGAGACTACAGGCAGCCAGGTGATATCTGTATGCATAAGGCATCACCCGGGGCTAACTGGCTGCTGGAGCTGTGGTGAGCAGCATCTATCATCTCAGGCCGCTGATGAATGTCTGTCCTGAATGGCTCTCTGGCGTAGTTGAGGGGAGCAGAGATAGAGCACAAAATGAGTCGCGGTGGAAAGAGAAGCTGGAGGAAGCAAGGTGGGAAGACGAGGAGGAAGGGTGTAGGCGAGGGAGGAGAGAAGGAGCAGCACACAAACGTACGAGAGAGGTAGGAGAAGAAGAAGAGGAGCGACCGAGAATATCCAATGACAGCGGAGGAGATGCAAAGGAGTGACAAGCAGGAGATGATGCAGGGGAAGAGAATTAGAAAATGTGGGGGGGGGGGGAAAGACACTTGGAGAGCTTGAAATGACTGCAGAGGAGAAGAAAAGGGAGGAAAAAGTAAGAGATGGGGATGGAAGGGTGAATGAGGAAAACTAAGAGGTTGACAACATGTCAGAAATAAAAGAAGAGGTGGACAAAGATGATGATGATGTTGGAATATCTCAAATTTGAATGGCAAGACGCAGCATTATTGAAAGAAAGGCTTTTGCAGAAACTATTCAAACATATTTGTAAACCTGATTAATTTTACTTTTCGAATCTGAAACATTTTCATGTAAGAGTATGGTTGCTAACCAGAGACTGGATGGCTTCTCTGAACTGCCACTTAGCCTGAATGAGCAGTTTTGACCTTGTCCACACTGACAGGGGAATTTTTAAAAAGCATCCATACGCAAACTGAGTTTTTATTAAGAAAAAGATATATATATATATATATATAAAAACACTTTCCATAGTGAAGACTTTTACTCTGTGGAGCAGAAGTTAAACTGTTACCCTTTAAATACAACATGAAGAAGTTATTGACTGAAACAAAAGTCAATAAACACGAGCTACAACCGTGACTATTGGCACTACTGAGAATCTTCTTCTACATTTTGGTGTTGGTGATGTTGACACCGTTGCTGCCAACTTTCACAACAACTTATTATTTATGAAATTGCAGAAACTGTGTTAATGCAAAAGTTTCTAAAAGGAAGTGATATCCACAGTAATGAAGCCAGTTTTCAGATTAATACTTGTGATTTTTTGAGATAACACTTTGCTGATGTGACCATGACGACACACCAAGGGTGGAAAGTAACTACTGTAATTTCCCGACGACATTTTTCACTCACTTTGAACACTGCAATGCGGTTTATACACATTTTTGAGAGACTGGGCTCCCGCATGATGAAAAGGCAGTTTAAGTTTAATTAAGTTTAAATTAGTTTAATTGATACTTAGTTAAACTGGACCAGTCTAACTAAGTATAAGAAAGGCAACAGGTTTATCATCCAATGCAGACTTAGTTTGGTGTATATTAAATACTGTGACCATGTAGACATTCTGAATAAAATTTTAACAACAAATGTAAATATCAGTTACATCTTTTACCAATAATTTCTATTGACTAAAGCTGAAATCAGAGAATCAATTGCTTCTTTTGCAGTGAGTTATTTAAAACTATTAGAAAGGAGGGATGACGAATAAGTTTGGACAAAATGACCGGATGAAGGTCAGAACCGCCAGTTTCTGAGGAAGAGGAAAACCAGAGAATAGCTTGGTAGCTGTAGTGAAGGTTGGAGTAGGTTTGGTGTGACAGAAACATGCTGAGATGGGTACGAAAGACATGAGAAATTTATTTCTCATTGAAATATTCATGTTTTTATATGCTAATATGTTTTATTTTGTGTTGCACTTTTATTTAAGAGGGTAATCCTTAATTAAAACAGTTTGAGAACAATATGTTCTTGATTCTTTTGTGAAAACCACAAGCATATCTTTCTTCTGCTCACATAAAACAAAGTAACGTGTGCAAGAGTAAAATTTTAATGAGTTTTCTGCTTTTATTTGAGTAACATTTTACACTGGTAACTTTATTTGTATTTAAGAATTTATTTTTAAATTTTTTTTAATTAAACTTCACTTTTACTCGAGTTGGCCATTTTTCTACTCTTTCCATCTCCATCTCTCGCAGAGTGAGAAACAAGAAACAATGGACCAAATGAAAAATGTTGAAATCAAATGGACGCCAAGGGGACAAAATGCTAACATCCCGATCTGTGTCTTTATATAACAGAAAAAGCAGAGAGCGAGAGAGAGAGCACACGATGTCCTTGCTTATCTCAACTCTGTGCAAAAGACGAAGAGCCAGTGTTCCCAGGAATTATTGGGTTCTTGGATCAATAGTGGTGGTATGATAAGACAGTGATAGAGTTTGTGATCTAGGGCTTAAAACACAGGGGTGCACTATCTCTTCTTCTTTCTCTGCTTTTTTGTCCACAGCAGAGTCAGCTGAATTCAAGCTTTAAAAAGAAAATCACAAATAGTTCATTTAAGTCTTGGTGAGAAAGGTAAATAGTATAAAGAATAGACTTATAAAACATTATGGAGTGTATATAAGATCCAATACGGTGATCCAATATGGTGGCTAATATTCTAATATAGCATAATTTTTACTATAGGTTTTATTAGAAATACAAAGGTTTCACATTTTTAAAACAGAAATGTATACCAAAATAGAATCCCTAGTGCTGCTAAAATAAAATAAGAATGAAACAGTTTTACCTTAATAGGACTGAGGGGTGGCAATTCTACAGCTTTTAAATGATCCTGCCTATTGACTGGAAATATAATTTATCTATCTTGTAAGACAGGGTAATGTGTAGGAGTCTTCTTTCAGCCAGCTGAGTGGAAGTGTGCAGCAATAAGTGGCTCCAAAGCATCACTCTGCACAGAGAAAACTCCAGAATCACGATATTTATAACGGGGAGGGTTGCCAAACAGCTGGATGTGTCCCTCATGTAAGCTACAAAAAGTCTAGAAGCCTTTTTTCAGCCATCTAACCAGCAGTGCAGATGTGTCATAAAACTCTATCTCTCTGGCACAGTGTCTATTGTTTCATTATAAGGACTTTAGACTGTGGAAATTGTTTGAAATTATACATTGATACGGATAAGTGATTCATGCAATTAGCTAATATACAAACAGCTTATAATTACTTCCAGATTGAAAGATAGCATTTAATCTGTCTAATAAAAATCAACCCCTAAAATATTTATTTTCAGTTTATTTATGCCTTTAGGTTAGTAAAAACAAATAATTGTTAGGTTTTTGCATTCAGTTGTCATTTTTGACATCGACTACAAGGCTCTCTGCCCAGGGCAGCACAGATTTCTCAACCAGGTTATTGCATTTTTTTATTTTTGACATCATAACCACCCAACAGGTTTGTCTTTTATCAGTTTATTTGTTTTGAATAAATATCACAAAGTTTTACAATTATTTATCATGATCTCAATTTTTACAGCACAAAAACCTTTTTTAAGTGGGGTATGTATACTTTTACATGTACTCATTATGTAAGATCAACTTTTTTGAGCTTTACATCATGTCGTTCCCTGTTGCTTTGACTCTTTCATGCAAGTTTTAGAAAGCTTCTGATTTCCATGGCAACCATTCAGCTGTGCAAAACGCCTGGGGAGACCAAGCGCCACTTTTGCCACCTCTTCGGAGCTGCAGTTTCCAAGCCGTGTTTTTGCATTACAGAGCACCGCTCCAACACAACTTCCTCACTCAGTTCCTTCAGACTAGCCAGCAAACACCTGGTGGAAACCCACATCTGCTGAGTTCATTACACGAGCTATTTTTCAGTGAAACGTTGATAAAAACGTTGTTAAAGGATTAATAGAGCAGCACTGTTGTGATGACTTCCTGAAGGTGGAGTTCTGGAAAGAGCAGGAGTTTTTAAAGAGACAGAGGCCCAATTTCAAAGTCTTAAATTGTGAATTAAAATTTATTTTAAGTCATATTTGAATGAACATAGCATAGTGACTTGATTGTTCTATAAGATGATACGATGTGACTGAACACATACTAATGCCCTTTTAAAATGATATCTACCTTACTCTCTATGTTTATTAAGCCAATTACTCTGATTTGAAAAAATAAAGGATGGGTGTGTTATCTTTGTGCTCAAAATAAAATCCAAATAATTTTCTGTAACTTGGAAGAAACAACAAAAACTTCAGTCAATGATATTGCCCAACTGTTCCCCACTTTGGACTCAGTACAAATTACATCATGTTACAGTGGAGCAACTTGTAAAATCCTACTCTGTTTAAAGTATATCTGTTCCATAACTGAGGCCATCTGTGCACTTATTTGTTATATAAACAAGATTATTGGGAAAATGTTGATCCTTTATAAGATGATGCCCCTCGCTCCTTTTCTATCTCTTTTGTTCCTTTATTCTTTTATGAAAATGTCTGCTTGCCAGAGCAGGTGTTTGTATCCTCATATAGTAGAAGGCTTTAGCGCATACGCAGAAGTATATTCTGTCTTTTGCTCTCCCTCTTTTTCTCTTTCTCTCTCTTGCAGACAGAAATACATGTGCATGTCCAAGCACATATACACACAAGGGCGTGCGTGCAGACAGACAGTCAGCTGTGCCCTTCCCACAGCAAGTAGCACGAAAACACAGCGCTGCCTGTCCCTGCCTTACATACACACACACACACACACACACGCATATATATATATATATATACACACACGGACACGCAAACTCTACAAAGAGCTCTCCACATACTCTTAAAGGGACATGACACACAATTAAACTTAGCCGTCAAGAGCCTGCACCACACCTGGACAACAACAAAGTGCATCCCTTATATCTGTTTATCTGTTAACTCAAACAGAAGAGCATGTTTGTATTCCAAAAAGTTGATTTAAATAGACTTCTATCACTTTTTTTCTTTCAAGTCTTGCATCTTCATAGTTTAGATTGAATGCAAGATGTAAAAAAGAAAACAAACACACCTGGCACCATTCAAAATCAACCTGTTAAGAGCTGGAGTTGTGACACCGAAATCTGTTACAGTGCAAACATTTATGATTAAAGTTCAAATTAAAAACTGCTGCCTGGATTAAAATGCAAACCTGCGGAAAATGAAGCCATCTGAGCAGCAAAAGTAGCAACTCATAATGATTGTGAGCAGTTTAATGAGGGAATTTTGGAGCTATATGAAACATATCTTCAAATTTTACATACAATCTAATTGAATTGTAAATTATTTTCTACAGCATGCCCATTAGAGCCTTTTCCTTTCATTGTAGCTCTTATTCCCATTTGGGCTGAGTTGACTCTCATTGAGAATGACCCCTGATCAAGCCAAAATAACTCTGACTGACCTTCTGCTGTTAATATGTGCCGAATCCACCTGCGCACATTTTCTTACAACAGTAAAGCAATAAGCAATAAATTATTACTTTCCAATGCAGGTTTGAATCTTCCATCTGGTGGACACAAATTAATAATCAGCATGAAATGTAAAGTACAGGAAGCTTAGGGACCAGAGAGGGGAGCAAAAACAATCTAGTGGAAGCACACTAAAACCAGTTATATCAAAATCTTAATCTTTTAAGGGGGTTTTATGACCTAATATAAGCTGGGTTCATGTTTTTAAGTTTCTCTGTAGCAAATAAATTAGTTGATTTCATCGATTGAAACTTGTGTTAATTAGCACCTGCAAATTCTTGTAGGCATTGACTTAAAAATATAAAAATTCACCTAATGTTGGCCTAAATAGTTAGTGATCCTGTAATCACTTGAGAGAGAGAGATCTAGAGTGAAGGAAATACATTTAAAGAGAAGAAACCAAATAAATAAATAAATAATTATTGATAATTGTTGCTTAATTTTCTTTTCTCTCTTAAATACATGTTTTAAAAAATAATAAAATGCAATAAAAATGCACAATATAATCTGATCAGGAGGTCAGTGGTGCTGCTGTGGGTGGTGGGCCCCAAACTATATTTTGCCTAGGGTCTCATTCAGCCTGGAGCTGTTTGGGTCTGTGTACATCAGGATTTAGCTTTGAGTTAATTTATTCAGTACATTGTAAATTGAAGTTATTGTTTAGGGTGCACAAATGTGACCAAAGCCACCCATTATTTCCTGTTAGTATTATATATTTAGTACATTCTACTGTTTAGAATGATTAAACATAATAGTAATAGTTAAATGCAACAATGTGATGCTGTAGATGAAAAAAGGGAAAAGTTGCACGAAGGCCTGAAGAATAGAACTTGAACTTGAGCGAAGTCTCTACAAACTTGGACACTGTGCCTTTAAGAAGCCCCCACCTTCTCACAACAGGGGGGGCGTGAGCTGAATCCAGGAACAGCGATTGAAAAAAAAAAAAAAGAAAAAAAAAAAAAAGCTCCACCACTGGACTGTTTCAAGTTCCCCTCTCCGCCTGAAACCCTGCCTGATTTGTGGGCAATGTTGGGGATGTAGAAAAAAAAAAAGAAAAGGAAACCGGAGCAAAGAGAGCGTAAGGAAGGGAGAGATAGAGAGACAACACTAACTGGGTAGCTATGGAGATAGTAGGTTTTCCTGGTTGCTTTCTTTGACAGGTGTCGAGTGGGATAAAATAAAGTGTGAGAACAGCCTCCAAGATGTACGGCAAGGGTAAAGGAGCTGTGGTCCCCTCCGATAGCCAAGCGAGAGAAAAGTGAGTAAATTATCGCAGTGTCACAACAGCAAACCCCAGTAAAGAGAGAGGAGTGTGCTAGGTGGCTAAACTTGCTAACTGATGTCGAAGCAGTTCAGCAACTTTAGACTCGTGCACAAGTTTGTTACTTTAACTTTTCTTTTGTTTCTTGCAAGTGAAGCCGTGCTGCTTGTGTTTTTGCCACTTCTCCTGTGTATGTTGTTGCCTTTTCTCGCCTCTTCTTCTTTAGCATCCTCCAACTTGCAGGCATGTCTGCTAAGTTAGCCCCAGCAGCTAGCTGCAGCCAGTTTCACTCTTGGATTTAATTGTTTTGTTGCTCATGTTCAACCTAAAGCGGCTGCTAAAGTTGCGCCACTTTTTTCCCCCTCTTCTTTACACGCGTGTGTGCTTTAAATATCCAATAAGGAGCATGGAAGTGGGGGGGGAATCCCACTCGAGTTTCTTCCTTTCTCCTCAGCCCCCCACCATGGGGGAACAATGCATTTGGATTTATTGTAGCTGCGCATTTGGCATTGTATCCGATTGCCTTTTTGTGTGTATATGTGTGTCTGCTCTCGGTAAAAATAGGATACAGCTGTTTTGTGGGGGGGCTTTGTTACACACCAGCCGTGTTCGTGGCTTGTTCGCGCAGGGGTTGCGAGTCTGCTGGCGCTCGGCTGCGTTGGATCCACGCGTGTTTTCGGCGACTCTTCGTGCTAAAGCGGAGCGGCGCTTTGTAACTTTTGTACCCCTGGCAGCGAAAGCGATCCACGCTGCAGCCCGGAATAGGCGCTGATCGGTGGGGTCTTTGCAAGGGAAGCTGCAGCCCCCTCTGAGCCTCTTTGTCTGCATGCCTCAGTCTCGCCCAGAAGACGCACGCAGCTTCCCTTCTCAACACTTCAACAATCGCTTCCAGATTGACCTTAAATATCAGTTCAATAATCACCCCGTGCATTAGCGGGCCAATCAGGGGGCCACTGACCTGGATGAGCCTCCCTTGATGTCATCCTATTTGGTTGGTGTTAAAACTTTGTTGGACTGAACTTTTAAAAAAAAAAATGTATGCAGTTTCAATCTCACCGGGACAGAACCTGAGTTTAGATCAACAGGCACCTCTTTGTTTTTCTCAAAGCTCTTCCTCATCTCTTTCTTCATCTGCTGCACCTCGGTCCTCATCCCTCACATTGCTGTTGAATTATTGAGACTGACCGAAGCAGCTGCTCTCAGCTTTGCGTCAAGAGTTGAGAGAGAGATGGAGGAGAAAAGAAGAAGAGGAGGAGGAAGATGTGGTGGGCAGACTCATCCATGTTTAAAGAGGGGGTTTTGTCGCGAGCCCCGGGCGAGGTGTCAGATGTACTGATGGTGCACACCAGGGAAATTTTACTCTCTGTGGAAGCGAATGCATTTGCGCGCCGATGTCTCCCATACTAGAAGTTTAGAGGGAGAGAGGTGGGACGGGGAGGTCAAAGGGCACCCCGCTTTCCTCTGTTCTTTGCGTTAACTTTTAAACTCGATCTGCAGCTTCGTTTGTCCTGCAGGAAGTGAATCTTTCTCCTTCTCTTTGCTCCTGGAGTGACTCGTCTCCTCAAACTTCTCCTGCTTTTCAGTGAGCCAGCTCACAAGCTTTAATAATGCAGCAGGCCAGGTGCATGCACAAGCAGCCCCCCTCGATGTGTGGCGCACGCACATCGACGCCACACATAAAATTTTCATCGAAGGTCTCATGAAGGATGGGAGGGCATCGGCAGCATGATCCTCCCATCCCCAAACATGCGAATGGAGTCCTTAAACATCTCCTACTGCGGGTCAAACTCCTCTAAGGATGCACATGTATCAAGCCTGCACAGAGCAGGGAGGTGGTATCAATATTTGAAGACTTTGCTGGATCCTGCGAGCTTTTGCCAGACATTTCAAAACTCCTCCAAATCACTTTACATCTATAGGCGTTTAAGTGAGATTTGGCACCAGTAAAGTTGCTTGAAGGGTGTCATGTGTGTGTGGGTGTGTGTGTGGGCCAGAGCTAGACTGACCTGCAAGTGGCAGTGACTTACACTCTACACCAGCGGTCAAAGAGAGCTTTGTGACCTACAAATTGCTGGAAACCTCAGAAAGTGGTCAGATTCCCCTGCCTACAGTGGTCAAGTGTGTTTGTTGCTCAGTGGAAGGGAAGTCTCCATCTTCCTGGCTTTATTGGTCATTTGTAGTGCAATGGTTACAAACTATGACCTGTGTTTAATCAGGCGTATTAAAGTAGTTGCAGCGATGATTAGCTTGAATTATTTTGGGAAGTAAGGAGTTCACGACGGCTTCTGCGTTGTCTCTAAGGCGTAGTCCACATGTAGCCGGATGTCTCAGAAAACAAAAATTATTTTTATGCATTTATTCATTTAATATCTCTAAAAATATTTATGAATTAAAACTCTGACCAAAGTGGAGTTTTGAGAAAACTCCCTCGTTGTGTGGACATGAGAAAATAGAGATTTAGGGTCCCGTGCATTACAGTCTGTGAAAAATAATGCACGGATATATCAGCATGTTTCCTTCGACATGATTCCCAATCAACATTGTCTGTATTGACTTTATATTCTAATACACTATTTAAAAGTAGTTCAACCTATAAACCTTTATATATCCGTCCACACAAATGAACCTCCTATCATCATGTTTAGTTCCTACTAGGAAGTAGTTTTGGTTTTGAAGCTGTCTGATTGGCTGACATAGGGGTTAGTTTTGCGCTACACTGCCCCCTGTGGGGTTGGCATGTTTAGAACAACGTTTGGGTGCAGTTTATGTGGATTTATGGGGATGAAAACGTTTCTGAAACTGATCATGTGTGTACATATTTATGTTAAACGATGGGGCGGAGATATTTGTTTTAATAAAGACCCAGCTACATGTGTACATTTCCTAAGTTTGAACTGCCTTGTTGCTGAAAAAATGCTATATAAATAAAACTTCTTCTTAAGTTTGCCTATTTGTATATTTCTTTTGTATCTGAGTGTGAAAGGGAACCCTCTGACAGACAGTTCATGATATTTATGTATATAAAAATGGACAGATTGAATCTATCAATACATGACACTAAAACCTACTAATATTTGACCTGGACTGACCCATTTACAGCCAAACACTGTTGTCACAGTGTTATTATGGGACTGTAGTCGTCCAGATAGAGCGGGAGTGTTCAAACATTTTGTCACATGGGATCAAAATTGTCCGGTCAAAAGTACCTGCAGGTCAAAAATATATAATTTTTAAGAAAGTCACCAAATATATATATATATATATATATATATATATATATTTGTTTTTACCTAGACAACGACAAACTATAAACTATGTTAATGAAAGGAGTAAAGTAATTGTTTTTCTTTGTATTAACATGATCATATATCCAAAACCTCAAATAATTTTCATGTTTTTCTTGTTAAATGAAAGACAACCCGTTGATTTTGTGCTAGATTGAAGAAAATTGGACAAAAAATAAATAAAATTTCCACAATAAAAACATAATTTAGGTCAGTCTTCATTTGAAAACACTCGCCAAGTTTTTATACAGCTGATTGAAAGCAGATTTGACTGAACCAAGCTGTATTTTTGAGTATAAGGCAATGAGTAGTTGTGGTCCTATTTACCAAGAAAATTTGAAGGAAAATGGAACGCTGGGAAACAATAACTTTATTTTGTATTTTTATAAGTAGATTTTAATTTAAAAGTCATGGTTTTTTTCCTAATGTTTTAATTTATTTATTCTTGAATTGTGGTCAGGGGGAACAAGGAAAAAAATTTTTTAAATCAGTCCAGGTGCCACAAATAGCCGCTGGGTCACACTATGAACACCCTTGACCTGGAGTAATGTATGACACTGTTATTTTGAATCTTGTTAAAAATAAATGTTGAATCATCATTAGATTTGAAAGCTAGTAAATACAGAAACAATGATTGATTTTTGAATACTGATTTTTGTAGAACATTGACCCGTTGTATATAAAGAAGAATAATCTTGACTTTTGACTTGGCCTTCTTGTGTCAGCGGTCAAATTATTTACACTGTTTTTGACTTTTTGGTGTTTAAAACAAAAGCTCTATTATTCCGGAGTTTACATTTTAAGCAGGATATAGCTATTTATATTAGCAACTAGAATAAGTAGTGTGTCTAGACACACTAATGTAGATTCCTATTATAAAGCTGATATTTCCAAACACATCCAGCAGGCCTCATAACAGACTCTACTGGATGAAATGAAGCAACTTTGCTGTAATCCTGTCAGCCACCCTATTATCTTCTAAAGGCCTCGCTCTCTCTTGGACCCTCAGTCAACAGCGGACATGCCTGGACATATATAGTGGAAATAAAACAGTTTCTGATTTTACAACTTTTTGTTTCTCTGTGTTTTACTTTAAATTGTTGAACACCTCACTGTTACTGTTCCTTTCTCTTTCAATAACAGCTTCCACACTGAAGCGAGTTATTATAAAAGAAACCTGGTTGCACTTGGATGTGGCAAAAAAAAAAAATGGATATGTTTTTTCCCGACCTTCCAATTACTGGTGAGGGCAGATCAAGCTAAAAGTTTACTAATTACAACACCTTGCTGCTTTTCCAATAGGAGGCACATATTTCTTTTAGTTTTGCAGTGTGACCTTTTAAAAACAAGTTTGATATTCATTACATGCGCAAGGTGGCATTGGAGAAATGTCCTCACTAGCACCAAACTGCCTGTGGGGGACGCTATTTTAGGTTTTTAACATCTTGATCAACAAAAATCAGTTTCCATTTCCTCCAAACTGTTTTTTTTTCCCAATACAAAGTTAACTAGCGATTCATCGATCAATCCACTGGTAATCAAAATGGGCCAATAAACTCAGATTGAAACATCTTATGATAATGAACATTTTATTCTTTTATTAATTACTTCAAAATTAAAATTCACATTGTTCTCAGTGTTAACAAAAAGGTTGTTTTTCTTCATTTTTGACTTGATTCAAGAACACCTTCATTATATATTCCTGATTAATGTTTACTTTTTTTGTTCGCGTAAAATGAGAAAATCCCAATTTGGCAGGTCAGAACTAAGAAAACAAATAAAAGCCTAATCGGCACATTCCTAAAACATCTAAAATGTGAATCAGAACCAGAGTTGTGATCCGTTTTCATAAAAACTTTGCTCTGTAAATGGGCTTAAGCAAACTGGACAGTTTAATGATCAGCTTTTTGAAAAGTCAAAACATAGATCTTCAGTATCGGCGTTGTCCATTAAATCTATAATTGTGTTCTATAATCTGTTTTCTATAATTGTGTGCAATTTAGAAATAAATTGGGTTATGCAAATGATTGATTGTTTTAAGGTTAAACAAACCCTGGAATAATTATATTAAAACAGAACTGAAAACAAAACAATCTTAAGTGGAAACTCCATTGCTTCTAGATCCAGGTCAGTTTTTTTTTCTTTTTTTGGTTATTGTTAAATCTTTAAACATATAATTTTGTTTTATCTTAAATTATTGTGAAACAGACTCTAATATTGGCCTATTAGTTGAAAATCCCTGTGATTCTGTCTAGGGCTGAGATATCAGGTAGGAATCACTGGCTCAGTGTTTGCCTATTCATATCTTCCGCAGACTACATTTGCATACTAACAACATATTTGCATACTATTGGTAGTAAGTACAGGTCAGGCATGGGTCGTATCTGTTGTAGCACTTTGGAGCAGTGTTCATTTCTCCTCCCCTGTGGCAGAAATACGCAGCATTCATGACACAAAGATTCAACTGGAGTCTATATAGAACCTGCGCTCTGTTTCACTGCGACACATGTGAACAGTTATTTTGTATTTTCTTCATGCATGAATATCATCTGGTGTTTCAGCAAAGATAATTTTTTCAGAATCTTGGATTAAACGGGTGTACTTGTGATTAGTAGAGGCAGGTGAGAAAAATTGATTGACGTTGCTGTTCCTGTTAGCTTCAATGTTCCGAATTGACTCGCCGGTGCTGCAGATCGTTTTTTGCTAATGACTTTCTGTTGGTGCTATGAAAAACCTGAATGTCAAATACAAAAGCAGAGCGCTGAAGGTTCACAGTTTAACACTTGGTTAATGTACAGCATGCAAATATGGTCTTTATTAAAAAATATTGAGGAAGATGCCCTTCCTTGTTGGTTTTAAGCCAGACTTCATCAAACATGGTGGAGCTCTCCACATCCTAACTTGAGTCATGGCAAGATTTGGGGAAAATAAATCTCTTTTTCCATTATTAGTTTATAACTCTACTTTTTACAACAGATGCCTCCTTCTTTGCAAAAAGAATTGCAGTGTTCACCAAAAAATCCAAAGTTTTTAGCTAATATTAAAATGTTAAAATCTTGCTGCTGAAAGCCAGCAGTTTCCATTGCTCTGGTTTTAGCTGTTCTTTCAGAAACACTTAGGGGTGTCAAACTCCAGTCCTCAAGGGCCACTGTCCTGCAACTTTTAGATGTGCCTCTGCTGCACCACACCTGAACAGAATAACTAGGTCATTAGCAAGGCTTTAGAAAACTTATCTACACAAGAAGGAGGAAATTAAGCCATTTCATTCCAGTGTTTTGTACCTGTGGCATATGTAAAAATTACAGGACAGCGGCCCTTGAGGACTGGAGTTTGACACCTGTGAGATGATGATGATGATGACGATGATGATGATAATATGGGGTAACCGGTACTTGTCTCTCCTGGTACCTGCTACTGGGAGAGGCAAAGCTTCATACTTTATCTACTAAGTCGGACTTGTTTCCAGTTAGAGTTGTTCTTTGTCACCGATTCTACTCATAATCTTTATCGACAAAATTTCTTGACTCAACCAAGTTGTTGAGAGGATCCATTTTTCTGACCTCAGGATTATCTTTTTGCAGATGATGTGGTTCTTTTGGCTTCGTCGGCTCGTGACCTCTAGCTTTTACTGGTGTGATTTGCAGATGAGTGTGAAGTGACCGGAATTAAAATCAACCCCTCCACATGTAAAACCATTGTCCTGAGCCCAAAAAGGGTAGATGCCTTCTGGGTCGAGGAGAACTTAAATTATTCCCAAATGGAAGAATTTTAAGTTTCTCAGGGTTCTGCTCACAAATTAGGGGAAACATTGAGTGGTACATTGATAGACCGCCACAACAGCGGTGTTGTTGAAGTGGCTGGTTAGGATTCCTTCTGGACGCCTCACTGGTGAGGTGTTCTGTGGGTGTCCCACTGGAAGGGAGACCCAGAGAAAGATTTGGGGCCCGCTGGAGGGGCTATGTTTCTTAAAAAAAACTTTTGAAATGAAAAGTTTGTCCTTCTTATTTAAGTCTTAATTAAAATGGGAAACAAATGTTAAAGGCAGCATAATATAAGTGTAATAAGAAGTGCAGAATCAAATTCCAGTTGTTATTTCAGTATCAGTGTGGGCAATGCTCAATCACATCTTTAGATGCAGTGTTTGGTAGGACAGACTAGTTCAGATGCATTAAACCTTGGCTTTCCCTTGTTATCTGTGCACTGTTTGATGATCTTCTATGTAACTGATGTTGGTGACCAAGATTTAAAAGCTAAAGGTGAAAGGAGGAGTGTTGCAGAAAAGAGTGAAAACATGTTAGCTCTCAAGAAGCTAACAAATGAAGACATTAAGGCAGTATTAGAGTTAATAATCTCTTATTGTCATGAAGATTATCAATGTGCTTTGCATTTGATTATATTGCAGCCATGTTTCAATTCAGCAGATGTCTTTTAAATAGCTGTAAATTGAGTCTCTATACCTCGCAGTAGAGCAAAATCTAAAGAGCTATCATTGTGTAAAAGCAAAGCGCACAACAGCCTGATTATCTCAGAAACCATGTTTCATTGATCAGTTCATTGACTGCTGATGGTGACGATGACACTGAGCTACTGTCCTTCTCATTAGGACCTTATTGGCCTGTCAGAGCAGTGTCTGCTGTGGGCACACGGGGCACTGTCATATCCACACTCTGGGTCGATTGATGGTCCATTAACAGCCTATTAAACATGACTAAGTGAAGGAGTTTGGAGTACAATGTTGAGCCAATGGGGGTTTCCCACTCTGCCTGATAAGATTAGTGGATTTCCATTTTTGAAGTTTTGTTTTGCTTTTCTAGCAGTGATTTATTTTATTTTTTTTAATTATCAGACCAGAGCTTCATTTTTTTAATTGGTGGGAATGCCTGTTTTGCTTGCTCCAATGAATCATTAAATCAAATATAGTTATTGCATGATTATCAGTTTTGCATTTATTGAAAGTTGGAAAAAAAAAAAAATTTCCTCATAATTTTTTTCACCATCTGTCTGAGTTGACCTAGTTATGGAGAATATGTTGTTTGAAAAGTTTTTAAAATAGTGCCAATGCCCTGTCTGCTGCTGTGGTGTCTCGTGACATTTTAGAGCTACTTGACTGTAATCAGAATCACAATTTTACCCAACATGAGCAATAATAAAAAGGCAAAGCTCTGATTGGTGCGATCTTTATAGCAATGCTATAAAAATGTGCTTGCCAATAACAGATTTGTTAAATTGGACTGGCTATCACTCTTTTATACCCACATCTAGGTGACCTTGATGGTAAAGGTCAAGTAGAAGGTTATGGACTAGAAAGTGGCATAAATTCAATCCTCTTGGATTATGTGTGTTATTCAGGTTTGCTATCCTCATCCTACATTTTACAATTAAGTCACATTTTTATGTGTTCCTAATCACGTGCAGCTGTATGTTCCAGTTACTGTATTTGTTTGGGAATAGGAACATAGTTAGCTGTAGCAACCTCTTGCAAATGTTTTCTAATTTTAATTTAGTGTTGGGGAAATTATAATTTAATTTAAATACTTTTTCTGTAGGAGGGGCAAAAAATAAGCAAGACGACAGACACATCAGGCAGTTTTATACTTGTTTCCCTTCGTTGGATTATCAAGACTTTAATGAGTACAAGTCACCAGAATGCTTCCTTTCACACAAGAAAAAAACATTAACATACAGTAAAATATATTCTAACTGGCTATATTGTATCTTGCCAAGATCTTGTAAAAACTTAAGATAAAACATTACTAGTGTGTATTATAGTGATAGCTGATATTAAAGGTTTTTCATAGATATAAAAAATTTTTAAACATGATAAAGTGGATTTTTGTTTTAGAACATTATCTGAATTATTTTACTTCAGTCTAATAATGCTCATCTGTGGTAGAGGAAACCATCTTTGTGCTGCTGGTTATCTTTACTCAAACCCTTCAAACTCAAAGATTTAGGCATCATCCTAAATTAACTTTTATCTACTACAGTTAACTAAGTATTTGCATAAAAAAGAAATTAGAAAGGTGGCGTCATTTTTTTCACTGTTTCAAAAGGTTTGGGGAAATATTTAGAACATTGTTAAATATTGGTTATCAGCCACAACGGCAAAAATATTGTATATTGATATTTTCCCAAATGTTCAAATTGGTGCATCCCTTATTCACACCATTATAAGAATAAGTGGCAGCAACTGTTTCTTTCGCAAAGCAGTTGTTTTTTGAAACAAAAGATTGTTTTTTTATTAACTTATATCTGTGCCTACCACTCAGATGTTACACCAGAAAACTTCCATTTAGGAAAACCACCTAATAAATCCCTCCTCTGTCCAAACTAGGCAAAATTACAACATTTTGACAGTATCTCAATATTAGCAGGACATTTGAAACAAAAATGTAGAATATGAGCATATTTGAAACAGAAAAGCACTGAAACATTTATTGCTGCTGCTAAAATAATCTGAAATTCTGATTTTTTTCTTTTTTTTTCTTTTATTGTTAAAGAAATCTTATATGTCGTCTTACTCCATAGACTACATATTATTTAAAAATGACAAAGTTTTGATTGAACCAGAGCGGTTTCTCATCTTACTGTTAATCTATCCATCTGGTTTTAGCTACCGGTAGTAGCTTTATGGAAATTATCTTATCGTTGTCGTGATACTATTCTTATGTTTCTGGCTTTACAAGCACGACTTCTGAACAAGTGTTTTTGTTTGCAAAACATACCAGAAGCTGTCAAAACAATTTAGACCTAACTTGTGATTTATTGGTACATCAGAATAGCATTCTGTGTTATCAAAGTTCCCATGCAGATTTGGAAATTCTTGAAAATAATTTACTTTTATAATTTTCAAGCTCTGTATATGGTTGTTTTTGTCAGTAGCTTTGATTTTACTATAGTGAAAAAATTCACACTCAAGTTTAAAAAAGGGCTACATTGCTACTTTTTTGGCTTCTAGATGGATTTAAATTCAGGTTCATAAACACAACTGTTCAATTTCTGACTTTACTACTCCTTACAAGTCTGAAAGTTGTAGATTTTGAAGCACAGCAGCAGTCCAGATGATAAAAAAGTAAAATAAACTTGCTTCACACTTTAAAAGCTGAAGCCATTTTCACCATTTTCTTGTTTTTTAATTTTTGAAACCTACAGAAGATAAGACCCGATTACTAGTGAAGAAGTTAAAGGTTTCTATTTTCTTCCTGGCACTCTGTCTAGAATATTGTAACAATTTCAGAAAAAAAATCTAGAAATTTGAGTCTGAAACAGTATTTAATTTTGAAATGAAAATGATTTTGAAAGTATGCTTTAAACCGTTTTCTTCCGATTTCCAATTCTTGATTCACACAACACTTACATCTAGCATTTTCTTTTCCTCATTTCAGGTTAGCGTTATATGTGTACGAGTACCTGCTACATGTGGGAGCACAGAAGTCAGCACAGACCTTCCTGTCTGAGGTAAGATGGCATCTTCGACTCAAGCAAGCGCAGAACACCTTTAGCTCCGACTGAACGTTCAAAGTCCTCCTGAATTGTTGTCTTTCGTTGGAAATCACCTCTGCTTTAAGTTCAGCCGGCTCCTGTTGAAACATGTTACCTGCAAAGTGGGCCCAAGTGCTTCTGAAGGCAAAACGGCTTTCTACATTCCTCAGTCTTAATGTAGATCTAAGCAAATACACACTCTTTCAAGTTTTAGGTTTTACAGAGCAGGATAAACACTAGTAAGGACATAATTAAATGAACAGCATGTCAATATTTATGAAAAGCTCCAGGCAGATGCTGGTAATTTATGGCTAAACTGAATAACTTTTTACCAGCCAAAATGTACTGAACAGGTTGTGAAGTGGTAAGACGAGGGCAATTATCTCAGAAGACATAAGTGTGGGAAAGGCTAAAAAGAACATTTTGAACAATTTGGATTCCTAAGTGAAAAATGCATGGTGTAGTATTAATGATTATTCACAAATTTTTTTAAAATGTCGCAGATTATTGTTGCATTGATCTGCTGGCCATTGATTGAAGTCTTTAGAATTTCTTTAACGGCTCATATCGGTTACGGAAAAAAATTCTATTTATTAGATATATCTAAGCTAAAAACATGTTTGTCTATAAGAAAATCGACAACCAGCGTTCTTTGGTGCACTTTGTTTAGAGTTTAGTAGAAATTGTATAACTGTAGGAACATATGCTTTGATGAATAAATAAGGATAACCTTGTATGTGTTTGCTATGCATCACATTTCCCTGATTTTTTTCTCATCTCACCATGAAATAAAAACAAAGTTTGCTCAAATGAACATGTACCTTTTCATAGACCGCTAAAAGAGAATTGCTATTGTTCAGTAAAACATGACCAGTTCATGTATACCTGCATATTTTCTCAGAAGTTTTTTACAGCTTAATGTCCTTTTGAGGGAACATTTATAGAGTTGTACATAAACAAATAGCTGGTGGTGTTAATGAGCCGAGGCAACGTTATATAGGAAGAAAAATCAAACTCGTTCACCTCAATGTGATTGACAGAAAATATGAAATAATGATGTTACTTCAAGTATTATCAAGTAGTTCCTAATGTTATTCTTGATGTTTTTCAGATGCACTAATAAAACCCTTCCTGCCCAGTACAAATGTCTATTTTTTATGTTTTTGTCATTATTCTAATGGCTATACATAAAAAAGAATAGTTGTTTTGTAGGTTATTTTCTAGAGTTTGATTTTTGAATCCTTACGGAAATCAAAGGAATTACAAGATTGCCCTAGTAATGCACTCAAACATGTTCCTAACCTTTTGTTTTTTATTAAACTCTAGGGGGAAAAAAAGTTCTTACATTAAACTGATTTAACAGCCTTTTGATCACCTGTCAGAGACACTAAGATTTTCTCCCTCACAACGGTCTGATTTAAAAAAGAAAATTCTTGAAAGTCAGGTGTATTATTTCTATCTCAGTAATGTTTTTTGGTTTTGTTTCTGTGCGGTCAGTTCAAGGGTCTAAACATGATTTCCTGGTGCAAGCTGTTTTGTAATGCTTTAGTTTTACACCAGATCCTGCTAACTCTCCACCAATGAAATGCGAAAACCGAAAACAAAGCTGAAGTTGTTTGGAGAACTCCATATTAAATGTTTGCGTCAAAATACTTTCTCAAAGCATCTCTTCAGACATCTGGGAGCGTTTGAATCTGGATTCATGTTTTTAACGTGTTCAGAGCAAAACGTTAAAGAATGAAAGATGCCTATCATGATGTCAGAAGTAGTTCTCAGTGATTACACTTTCTTAATCCCTGGACCTACAAACCAGATGCTATCTCTCATGACTCTCCTCCTTGGTTTCTTCTCAGATTCGATGGGAGAAAAATATTACATTAGGGGAGCCACCTGGATTCCTTCATTCGTGGTGGTGGTGAGTATCCCTGTCACGTTTTCCACATGCAGCAGCTTATTCCTGCCTTCATGAAACAAGTGACTGCAGGGTCGACATTTACGCTTCGTATGCCTTCTCCATGCCTATTTATTTGTCCTGACCTCCTACAATGTCTTACTAAATCAGTACGACATTACTGATAAAGTATCCACAATATCCACCAATTGTGGATACTCAAAAGTATCCACAATTTGTGGATACTTTTGAGCCAAAAAAAAAGAGATCATATTATGTAAATGCGCAGAAAAGAAGATTCATGTCCTCGTCGATGACTTAAAAAGGTCCTCCTAGAACTGAAAGTCCAGCCGACCATCAGCCTTTTACTTGACCAGACTAAGCGAGGCCCTGACCCCCGCCGCTCTCTCCTTCTTCTTGGCCCCTCCTCCCGCTCCCCAACCTTCTCTGCCGCTTCTGAAACAATAGATCCAGATGGTTGGGGAATGGACCCCCATCTTCGCTCCTCCTCCTTCCCCCTCTCCTCACCCTTTGTGTTGCCCCCAACCCTCCGACTTTACCCCCTTTGTTCACACGGGAGAGGGCTTTTTAGCAGATTAACCCTTTGCATTCCAGCTTCCTTTGTGTCACCTCCCCACCTCCTCCTTGTCATTTCTTCCCCTCTGTCAGACTTGACCTGTTGGGTCAACACCTTAAGCCCCGATCAGCATTTTCACTGGATTTTACTTCACTGGTGCATTGTGGGATACAGTGTAGTCAAACATTTCTTCATTTACCCGTCCAAAAATGTCACAAAAGCTGCTTGTTAAATTTAAAGGAGCTATAACTCACATTTACATGAGTTTTCAGATCATTTATGGCTTTTTTTTTTTAAAAAAATGACATTATAGTTTTAATCCTAAAAGTGTTTCTTGAGACATTTCTCAATAAGTCAGTGTGTTAAACTTCAGTTTGATAATTAAATTCTGAGACATATACAGTAGTCAAACACAAGAGCTCAAATGCATTCTTCAAAAATTGTGTTTGTTTTTTAGTGTTTTCCAGCTCTGCATAAATTTAAAACCACAGTGGGAAACCGTTTGATACCAAATTCACCATTTCTTTATTTTAAGAACAAAAACTGTAACAGGTGTGTTAAGAGAAGGATGCGCCGTCCCCACATACCAAAAGGTGGTGCATGCAAATTATTGAGGTCTTCCTGTTGCGGTGCTCTTTATCAACGCTCATCTTGATACAAAGATGTGTTTTGTGTTATTGAACAGGTTATTCTGCCACCAAGAGCTGGTGAAGTTACACAAATTTGAACTTTGACTCCAAAACAACAGAATGAACTCTTAAAATATATCTATATATATAAATATATATATATTTATATATATATCTATA